>CM023481.1:74109878-74306181 GCA_013339685.2 Hyalomma asiaticum | reverse complement strand
AACAATAATGGATAGTTGCATAAATGTTTGTCTTCGTTCGTTTATTAGAGTGGAACGTAGAAAAGATTATTTTTTGTTGAGCTGAAATCATGCACTTGCAGTGCGAAAACACGGCGCGCCACAAGCTCGGCCACCCGAGTTTTTCAACTCGGTTCACTAAAATTCAAGTGTAAAACGGGCTTGGAAGCGATATAAACCGCACCGCGGCCTTTTGCGGACGGAAACGCTGAGACTCCGCACATTTTTGTTCATGCTTCTCGAGTGCATCATGTCTTATATAGATGGAAGGGATCAAGAAACAGCAGACGCTCCCCAGGTGCCGAAGGCATAAACACGGCGCCATTTTGAAAAGGTCGCATGACGACGACATTGCCTCTGTGATTGGCTGGCGGAGTACTGACGCGCGCGGTCTGTCGACCCTTGTTGCCAACTGCTGTATTTTTTAAATTGTATTCTCTATGATGGTGGTACGAGTTGACATTTCAACAAAGCCGTAAAAGGAAAAGCAAACAACGAAGCCACTCGTAGCCAGGGATAATCCATGGCATGATCGATTGAAAAACTCTTTTTCGTGGTCGTACTATCTGTTTTTCATAGTTGTACCAGGGTCCCTCAATACTTCTTTCTGGTCATGAAACTCCCGCCGAAGTTTCATATAGGGACAGAAACGGCCACCAGTGGCGCCACCTTGAGCAGAAGGGCATCGGTCAGCCGCGCTTGGAAGGGCAGATGCGCGTTCGCGTGGGTGTTTGCCATGAAAAACATTTTGCCAGATTTTTGCACTTCACTGTGTCGGCTAACTGGCTATTGCAGTGATTACCCTCGACCAAATAATACTGAATGGGCGTCATTTATTGGCTGTAATCATTGATTGCTCCCGATGGTTTGACGGAGGTGGTCTGTCAAGTGACGCACTTTCGTCAGCGTTCGTGCCTATACCAGCTTTTCTTAATACTTGTGCGGCTGCTTTTCGGGCTTGAATGACACAGAAAACCGTGAATAGGCCTAGCTGGACGACAGATTAACATAACTTGGACTAGAAATTACGGTGCGCTCGACCGTGCGCTGGCCGCCCGCAGCATTCATCTCCTCCTGTTATTGTTCGCTCTGGGGCATCACGATGCTGCCAGTGGGAATTCCGCACATTGATTCAACAACGAAACCCTTATTATGAGGCTATACTCGCATTACAGCCGTGACCTGCCGTTGCTGGATATTAGCGATATGCGCGGTGTCCGTTTGAAGCGTTCTAGCTTTCCGGAACCAAATGTCATAATACTAACGAGTTAGCACCTGCATTGCTGTATTTATTTTTTGTTCCATTCCCTTATGCCATTGCAGGAACTATCACCTGAAAGGATCATCCGAATTCTTCGACAAAAATATCAATGCAAATTGTAGTACACTCGGAGCTCCTGTATCACTAGGTTATTCGAGCTACACTGTTCCTTGCACGCTTCCCTAGTTTCGCTTATACACTACCTTTTTAAATCCAACTATAGCTTTCTATGTGTGAAAGTTTTCTGCCTTTCAAATCGTCAATACTTGCTCATTATGATGCAAGCGGTGGAGGGGTGCTCCTAAAATGTTGGTTCATTATTGTGTACTATAATGCGCAGTACAAGCCTCAATAATCGGCACATTCGCGTCAATAAAAGATGCGTGCGCAATCGAACCCGTATCTTTTCGGTCAGCAGCCAAGTGTTTAACAGATGGCGAATTTGCGTAGGCGTTTACGTAACAGTGCATAGCATTCTGAATTGTGTTAGATATCTTGCAATGTCTTGTAGGTAAGTATAAGCGGAATTAATGGCGTTGTATTCAATTTGAGGCGGTAATTACTTGCAATTATTGATACAAACGGTCATGAGCACTAACATATTCTGCAATTAAAACTGCGTTTTTTAGGCTGGCAGGTGCAGTGGGACAGACAGAGAGAGAGAAAAGAAAGGAATTTAGAATAACAGTTTATTTCACTGCTTTCCTGGATAGGATGGATGAGTAGCAGCACGAAATGGTGTGTTCCATTCGTGCCTTAAAAAAGTGCGAACAGCACCTCATAAACAAGTGTAGTAGTGCTGAAAAAATAGGCTGTGCAGCCGACACTGGCCGAGGAAGTGAGGTCCTCCATCATGACGTTTTCTAAAATGTTCGTACAGTCATTTTCATGCTACTTTTTTTTGCGCGGTGCATTCTCCTATGTGTTCTTCAACAATTGACAGAAGGCACAGAAGATGGTCAGGGTGGCACCTCCAAATCGTGCCTTCACTCTTTGGAGCTCCGATGCCAAGCAAACGGCTACCTCTGTTTGGCACAATGCGTCAGCACAGCCACTGCGATTCGCAGTTTGTAGTGCATGTGTAAATAGTGACAGAGGGAAAATTTTATACTGGTTTTGGTGCCACATTTTGTCTGCGCATTGAGCAAGCAGCGGCATTTGCGAGACATACCATGAATCTGTTCTTCGGCTGCATTGTCGACGTCCAGAGCTGCGACTGTCGTAATTTCGGTTGCGGGGCGTTCTTACGCATGTTCTCACGGCCCTTTTGTAGGTGAGCGCCGTGCTTGGGCACATGAACCCTGCCTTTGCTTCGTTGAGTAAGAAGGCAGATCTCGAAAAATTCTTGGTAAGGCGTCTTCCACCAGTTTGTGGCGATCGCGAGGCACTGACAACGCTCGCATTCACTGTGCACACGTCCGCACGAATGATGTCTTGGGCGTAGAAGTGTTTTTCACACACGTACGAAAACGTACTTGGAGTCGAACAAAAAGCCGACCGTCTCTTGTCGCGGGATCGATCGCTGTTCTAGCCACTGTACTCGCGATGTTCCGCGTCGGCTCGTAAACAGAACAAAAATACTTTTTCGTCGATGCCCTGGTACCCCAACCGACAGCCCGGAACGCAGCAAGTGTTAGGCATCGCTCGCACCACATGCAGAACGCCTCGAGGTGACAGCGAAGAAAAAAAAGCAACAACCGCCAACACAACCTTGCCGCGCCTACACTCCGCTAATGGCGATCGCCCTTCCGACAGCACCCGCCTGCCACTTCGTCACCCTTCTTGCTACGCCAGCGCCGCGCGCGGCGGTTGCGGGCGGTATATGAAGCTCTCCCATAGAGTGACGCGGGAGTTTCCTGACCAGGTAATATTGAGGGACCCTGGTTGTACTATCGTAGACAATACCGAGCAAGTCGTGCTGCATCCAGTCCAAGCCATAGCAAAAGTGAGGCCGCGGTCATCATGGTGGTCATGGATGGCTGTGGTAGTTTGTGGTAGTGGCATTGTTGGCGCTGTTTTCACGTGACCTGTGCCTTCACTTAGCACTGCTGCACCGCTACACTGTCTGCGATTCTCGTAGCGCCACGCATGGCTCAGAAAAAATATACAAGGAGTGTCTTTGGAATTCTGGAGCTGAAGGGCCCGTTCGCTCAAAACATCGTGCGAAGATATTGGGCGCCACTAACAGAAGTTCTCGATCCGAACATCGTGGTGCCGAGAATTGGGCAACGTGCTCGCGTGACCTTCATAGCCATGGAACTGATGCTGTTGAAGGCGCGCCATCGCTTTGTACAGATGTGCTGCATGGCGGAAGCGGCCCTTCTCGGGGCGCCGGTGAGTCGGGGGAACCGCATTCAGACACACTTCAGCCTGATGGCAGTGAATCACAGGAAGCAGCAGATGCCGAAGAACCACATGTCGGAGAACCAGAAAGCACATCGTCGCAGACAATTGAGAACTGGTAAGATGTAAATGCCGTTATTTTGATTGTGCGGACAGGTAACGGTGACATTTTCTTTATTTCTTTTTCTTCTACCTGCCGCTCGTCAGTCGATACGGCACTTTCTATCCTTGATAGCTTTGCAGTTTCAGGTAGCTTCGATGCCTACAAGGTCAAAGTCGGCTGTTACGGTAGCGGAAAAAATATTCTTATCAGCGCTATCCTTCTGAGCAAGACCGCAATAAATATAATCAAAAAGCAATGTTTCGAAGCGTAAGCGTTGCATTGACTGTCGTGTGTAGTCAAAGCGAACATTTAAAGTAATGTTCGCGTTGAAAATCGAATTGCATCCCCAGTAATAATGTACTATCCACTACATTGATTACATGGTAGGTCTTGCTGCAACACAATGCAAGCAGGCTTTATTGGCGACAGAGTTTTCCGCAGGAAAGAAGTGTACGGAGCTGGACACTGTAAGAAACGACAGAATCAACTTTACATTTGGCATGCTTACTGCATTAGTAGGCCACATAAACTGTGCACATGCTGCGCATTCAGTGCTACATAATGGAAATTTTGGAGGAAACTCATAATATATGAAATGAAACTCGCTGCGCACAACACGAAATGCATGAATTTCATGTCTGGGATCTGTGGGGTATACGAAATAGTCAAACATTTGCAGAACCTCATAAAAATGCTTGCCAAAATTTGCCGCGCACTTTGAAGTCCTGTGTGCCATACTACCCAGGTTTTGCTTTGGGAAATGAAGCGTTTCACTTGCTTTGACAATACGCAGTGCACAGTAGGCAACAGAACAACAATAACAACAAAAAAAGAAAAAAAAATGCAAAAACGAATAAGGCGAGCTGAGCACTTTCTTTGCATGTATTCATTTCTTTTTATTTTATTATCATTATTATTTGTTATTGATGTCCCATCACCTGCTGTGTCACCTGCTGCATCACGTGCCTATTGTCACCGTGACCAACCAACTAGCCCAGTAGTGCATCATAAACCATCATTTGTTATTACATTAGTAATACCACATTGCATTGCTCAGGGCACCTCTTATAATGACCTAGCATTTTATTCATATTTCCTCAATCAGGACCTAGAGATTCAATCTAGATTAAGGTCAGTTGCGATCAAACATGGCTTCTGCAATTGACAGATAAAACTGTGGCAACAGTTGAATGTGTCATAATAGCAATGCCATAAGTGGTGACGAACTTTCCTTCAGTGTGCTTAGACTGTGTTAAAGGCATGCATTGGTGCAGTGCACACGGTAACAGTAATGAGGCCACCACAGCAGGTATGCTACCTCTTGTTTTTGATTGCTAGTTTTAAGTTTTGCCTGCATACACACATTCACATTTATACTGGTCAAACATGTTAGTGTTTTTACTTCAGAACAGAGCATGTCAGTGTCTTTATATTAGTGTTGTTCTTAAGCACTGGTGCTGCATGCTACAACTGTTACGCTGGCACACTGGATTGAGGAGGATCTAACTTCGCTGATGTAGCACAGCTGTGACGAGTGCTTGCATTGCATCAGATTATATTTGTGCTTCAACAGCTAGTTAAGCTCTTAGTAGCACTGAGTCAACATATCAGAGTTGGTAAAAGGTCATTTACCATTTGCAATGGTCATAGTTTGCCCCCAAAACAAATGCACATGGTGAAAAGTATTCAGTTAAGCAATATACAGTTCCTAGAAAGCAATGAAACAGGTTAATTTAAGACACCTCAGTTGTGCCTTTGACAGATGACAGGCTGATATGAGTTCAGTACTGATTTAATATGTTAAACATATTGCAATTATGCCTAAATATAAATATTCTTTTTCGGTCCCTTCGATAGGACCAGCCATTTACCCTGGATAGAAGGTCACAGTGGCGGAAAGCCTTCTTCTCATATGGGGCACAGCCTTCGACATGATGCCTCTAGAGCAGCAACGGAAAGATTGGTTGAACCTATTGCCTACTCACGTTCCGAAGGGGACACTGCTGCAACATCAAAATCCACTTCTTCCAACATTTCAGGAGGTGAATATGAAGAGAGCGAGGCACTTTTATTGCAGCACTTGTTCTTCATACCTTGGCCCTCTCGAACAGGTGTGGAAGTTCAGTGTGAAAAGTGCGAAACACAGAATCAGGTGCCTGATCTCGTAAAAATGCATCTTCTTTATGTTGGACTTGGAACAGCAAATAGTTGAAGTGCTTAAAAGTGGACGCGTTGTACATGATGACCATTCAACTTCACTCTATATTAAGACATTACTGACCAGCGCTTGGTACAGAAAGCTCCTTTAACTGCCAAACGATGTTGACATTTAACGCAGATGGTGTTGCACTTTTTGAACGTAGCGGCTTACCGTATTTGGCCACTTCTTGCTCATATTGAATAAACCAGCACTAATTTAATCCTTGCAGGTTTGGGTTTGGGGAAACGAAACATTTTATGAACACTTTTCTTTTACCTTTTGTGCTCAAAATGAACGAACTTTCTTTCCCCGGCATAAAGTGGCAGTGCCACGAAGGCTATGAAAAAACTTGGACCATCTCCCCGAAGGGAACCCTGATGGGATGCGAAGCAGCAGGTTGCGCACGGGTGGCGTCGCGGGTTGAACGGCGCTAACGCGGGTTGCTGGACGAAGTTGAGGCGAAACTCGTGTAGCGTTTACTGGTGTAAACGTTTGTTTGAAACGCAGACACGGGAGGCGAGCGGGCGTTGGAGCCGGCAGTGCGGGAGCATGGCGGTGTGAGGGAAGGAGAGTGACGTACGCGCGCACCTTGCGAGGGAAGCGTGCGAGGGAGCGTGACCTACTTGGCACCGCTCCAACACCTGCGCCGAGGGAAAGCGCGTGCCTCACGCTGTGCGGAGGAGGATGATGATGATGATTGCGGAACGGAGGACAGCGTTATACAGGCTAGTCAACGAGCTGCTTCGAATCTAAAAACAACGACAGTATACCCTGGCCTTGCACAGTGATAGTGTGGCCAGGAGTGAAGTAATGGACATGACCCAGTTTAAGGGCCCCTAAACAACCCCGAGGTGTAAAATTTGTTTTTAAAGATATACTGCGCTCCTGTGTGGTGTGGAAATGCTTGGTGTGGTGTGAAATGTTTTCCATGTCGCTTTTGTATTTATTATGACTCTATTTATACCAGTTACCCCAAACAAATTTGTTATGCCATTTTCTGTTAATCATGTCCCATTGAAACTGCCCACCTGCTTGGACCTAATTGTCTGCAGTATGTAATAAATAAATAAAATAAATAAATAAACATCATAACCGCTGTGCCACATATGAATTGAGCAGTGAGTGGATGCTCTACTCTATGAAACAATAGGCTGCTTTGGTAGTATGTGGACTTTGTGCGCGGGAATGACATACACTCTGAAAACTGCAGCCGGTTTCGCAGGAGTGAAACGACCCGGCTACTCTTGAGGGCATCGTTCTACTCTAGCAAAACGTCGGATGGAGTTAAATGTCCATACCTCTTGCGGCATGAGAGAGTAAAATGCAATTTCACTCGTGCCACACCCATGTCTTGCTCGCATTCGCAGCCGTAAACATGGCGGCTGGGGTGGGAGCTGACGATTGAAGACAACAGCCGCTTTGTGAAGTGTTTTTCGATAGAACTATAGCAGCGGCCTTCCTACGGCTTCTACGTACAAGCTTTCGCGTACAAACGCGTGCAGTGTACGTTTAATGAACGGTGCCTTCCTCGACTACGAGCCTCAACCGACGGGAGTCATAGCGAGCTGCCTCTCCTGTGTTTTTCCCCGATCGAACGGCCGTACCCGTGCTATGTGAAACCCGCCGGCCTACACGCCTCAGATTCTTCGCATACGTGTGCGAAACGAAGAGGAATACACTTTCAGCGACACAGTAAGCTGTTGTGATCGTCGACGGCTGGTCTCCGACGACTCACTGGATATAACTCATACATGTAAAGAAAAAGGCTTCGCTACGACTTCGGCACCGAGCCGTATGACGGCCATGAGCGCGTCGACGGTGAAAATACCGTGAATGCGATCCGTCCCGTTCGCAAGTCTGGTAAGTACAGCATAATACCCTAAACACTTCTGATGGCAGAGGCTATATTTCATCTGTGTGCAGAATAACGAACAACGAGGAGTGCATATTTTGTGATCGCCAGCGGTTGTTCGCCGTACAGACGTGCTCGACGGACTCGTAAGGGAACGCCGTCGGAATGAAGCGGGTGGTAGCGGAGCACCCGGGTGCCGCTTTTCTTCGCTGGCGTTGATGAAATTCAGCTGCTATTATGTTCGTACTCGCTTCCTCAGGTGCATTTCACATCGCGAACCAGCCCTGCGAACTCGCATTTGCCCGTAAAACGGAATGCCAGCTCATGATAGGAATGCGTTAATCTAAAAGACATTGTATATGTTCCGCGCGTTTAGATTAACAGATCTGTGTGGCGAGCGGCTACCTATGGGCCAACGCTAGATATACACCTGTTCTGTGCATACTTTTTGTTTAATTACGCAGAACAGTACCTTACCACTGGCGCTACATAGCAGGTCAAGTATAACGGTTATATATACGGGACTTCAGTGTAAGACGGTGCATCGCGAGTGTGTTGTGGGCTTTGTGCTTTGTTGTGGTTGTGTTATTGGCGTGTATGTGCGTTCGTGTCATGTTAGCCTGTATGTTCTATGTTCAGTGTGATGTAATAAATGCCTGCTAATTGTAGCATGGTGGAAAAACGCACTGGTTGTTTTCTTTCTTTTTTTTTGTCTCTGCTACTCCCTCTGGGGGTACTAGCACCCCGCTTGGTGGGGTAGTAGAGCTCTCTTCAAAAGAGTCTTCGAATCCCATTCGGAGGCGTCCTACTACTCTCTCTTGGCGAGAGTACCGGTACCCTGCAATGGGGTTGATCTACTCTGAAAAAAGGAGTTAAATTTGGGACACGAAAGTAGTCCCCCAAGGTGAGTGCCCAGCACTCCCTTTGTTTTTAGAGTGTAGGAGCAAGTTGTTGCAGCAATTGTTGCAGTTGTAGCATAGTTGTGAAACTAAATATTCATTGCAAGGTGAATTCTGGATAAGAAAGCACACCTTACAGTACTTTCTTAAAGGTGTGCATATGAAACGATCGCTGTCTGTACCCGGTATCTGCAGTAAGCCCCTGAAAAATGATAGAAGTACTTACAAGGCTGTACCTCAAGCTTATGCTGTGACTGTACTATATATATATATATATATATATATATATATATATATATATATATATATAGGTTACGTAATAGCTTCGCCGACATGTCAAGTGGTGAAATCTGCTATAGTCTGCCACATTTTGATGGTAATCTGATAATTTGTGCCGAACATGCTTCAGTCTTTGCACTCTTCTTCAGGTAAAACACTGAAGGAGCTTGGAATCTATTCAATTTATTGCTGCAATTTTGAATGGTCACAAGATCAGCAGGCATGTGCTGCACAGTTCAGGCAATCTCTAAAGACCAACTATATACTCAGGGAAAATATTTTAATTAAGATTATGATAGTGAAAGGGTAAGTCAGGGTCGCCAGCCATTGATGCAATTAGCATACAGCAAGGTTCATAACTAGCCACTCTTCATATTTGTTGTTATGTTGTTACGTGGGGTTTAACGTCCCAAAACCAGCTCTGATTATGAGAGACGCCATAGTGGAGGGCTCCGGAAATTTTGACCACCTGGGGCTCTTTAACGAGCACTGACATCGCACAGAACACGGGCCTCAACATTTCGCCTCCATCGAAATGCAGCCGCCGCAGCAGGGATTCGATCCCGCGACCTTCGGATCTGCAGCCGACTACCATAGCCACTAGACCACCGTGGCGGGGCCACTCTTCATATTTATATTGCTTGTTGTGATCACCTTCCCTGGCTGGAAAGGTGTGCAAAATGTGGCTCACAAACGGCAACTTAAGCATCAGGGTGCATTCACTGCCATAAAGTGCAGCACCATTGATTAGCGGAGCAAAAGTGCTTGTGGAACATTTGTTCTGTCCAAATAGCTCGAGACATGAAAAAATACTGCTAAGTCTATTGACCAAGGTAGTGGTGGTCGAACGAAGGAGGTGGAAGCCTAACCCGCAATGTATGGCAGGGGCAGCACAAATGTTTAAACAACTGTTTCATTGCGAGGTTTATTCCTGCAGTTTATTACATGTCTAGGAATGAGTTAGACATCAGTTCAGGATATAAGGTTTCTAGCAGAGTGAAGAGGTGGGAGGTATATGCCATTTCCAAACGATGCAAATGAGCCCACACTGCAGTATTACATCAAGTAAAACAGATGTAACAGTTTTGAGAGAATATAATACTAGATACAACTGCAAGGTTTTTCAGTACAGCAGATTTTACATAGTTCACTTTGTTATTTGCAGTGGGCAGTGTGCTTAAGTTCTATTTCCATACAACAGCCAAAATTCACGAGCAATTCTAGCCACTGAAGTGGCCTGTATGACCCACTGAAATGACCTATAGCACATTGAAAACAAGGTGTCACAGGAAACCAGTGCCTTGGTTCTGCTTCTTGACAGCAACAAAGGCTCAACTTAAAGAGCTTGTCTAAGTTAAATACTAAGCCTTCTGTTATTGTGCCATTTGTAGAGCAAAAATTTTGCATTCAAAAGACAAACTAATTATTATAAATAGTATTTCAATAGCATCCCACAAAGGCAGGAGCTTAACAATTAAGCCCTTAAAGCACAAATGCCACAAGAGTTGTTCTTTTCAGTAATAAAAATAATGCATAAAACTTACGCAGCTAGTGCAACCAGTATTGTAAGTGATGCATTAAGGTATAGCCTAATTGACATCTAATATGTGGTGTAGGGTCGCGACGTACGTCGCCTACAGACAGACGCCTGTAGGAGAGCAGCGGACTGTACGACAGCACACGATGAACGCTGGAGAGAACATAAGCTTTATTTTGCCCGCATTGCGTCACGCGGTGCGGGCGCTGTAAGCGGAAGTGCCCTGAGCGCACCCCTCGGGATTGCGATCTGTAAGCGATCTGTAAACGCCCCCCCCCCCCCCCCCCACTATCGCTGTAAGCGACAGTGGGGACGTGCCACTACATGTGGTAGATTGCAGACATATATTAGGTTGTCCATTGTCATATGACTAAAGAAATTCTGGGCTGCATGCAAAGAAATGAAAAGCAGTAAGATCATTTCGTCTTGCGCTGTTGTAGGAAAACATCCACGCATGTTTGCATACATGGTAGTACATGTGTTACTGCTATGTGCGTCTGATGCTGCGCCAAAGAGTCTTTGTTCAACCACATCACCAATATTGTTACAACCGTAACTCGGATTTTGGTCATTTACCTTGTAAGTCATGCCTCGCACAAATTCTTAATACTTTGCTACTCATCCCCTGCATAATTCGTTATGTATGTAGATACTGTGTTCACATTTGTTACTTTAGGATATGTTGGAATGAGTGCTTGTAGTAGATCATTTTCTTTAATTTACCAACATTGGCGGCAGTGCTGCGTCATACCACCAGACATGCCTGCAGTATTTTGTGTATATATTTTGCGATAAGTGAGATATTTTTGTTATTTCCTGTATAACTCATGTCTGCATAACTCATGCTTCGGACGCGACATCCGAAGGTCGTGGGTTCGGGTCCCACCGAAGGCAGGTTTGTCTTTTTGTCCACTTTAATTCCTTTCTACTTTCTCCACAATTACAATAACACAAGTAACTTCCCCCATGCTTTCCTAGGCTTCATTGGCTGTTTGCTCATTAAGTTGTTTCTAACAAATAAAGAACGAGCCCTTTACCCCTTCCCTTTCGTTATTTCATAGCTTGGGCCTCGTTGCGGCAGACTTGGTGCCTTAGGTAGCATGCGAGGGCTTATTGGGCAGCAGCCATCGCATCTAAGTTCACGTTCTACGTGATGCCTCCTGGCAAGAAAGTGTGTTCTACACACGCCGCCTCGGCCACGAGTGGCGCTGCCTAACACTCCCAGGATAATGTGTACATAAATACACAATAAAGTGTACGGGGGGACGACCGCCTTTGTAGCTCAATTGGTAGAGCATCGGACGCGACATCCGAAGGTCGTGGGTTCGGGTCCCACCGAAGGCAGGTTTGTCTTTTCGTCCCCTTTAATTCCGTTCTACTTTCTCCACAATTACAATACCACAAGTAACTTCCCCTATGCATTCCTAGGCTTCATTGGCTGTTTGCTCATTAAGTTGTTTCTAACAAATGAAGAACGAGCCCTTGACCCCTTCCCTTTCGTTATTTCATAGCTTGGGCCTCGTTGCGGCAGACTTGGTGCCTTCGGTAGCATGCGAGGGCTTTTTGGGCAGCAGCTATCTCATCTAAGTTCTCGTTCTACGTGACGCCTCCAGGCAAGAAGGTGTGTTCTACACACGCCGCCTTGGCCACGAGTGGCGCTGCCTAACACTCCCAGGATAATGCGTACATAAATACACAATAAAGTGTACGGGGGGACGACCGCCTTTGTAGCTCAGTTGGTAGAGCATCGGACGCGACATCCGAAGGTCGTGGGTTCGGGTCCCACCGAAGGCAGGTTTGTCTTTTCGTCCACTTTAATTCCGTTCTACTTTCTCCACAATTACAATACCACAAGTAACTTCCCCATGCTTTCCTAGGCTTCATTGGCTGTTTGCTCATTAGTTGTTTCTAACAAATAAAGAACGAGCCCTTTACCCCTTCCCTTTCGTTATTTCATAGCTTGGGCCTCGTTGCGGCAGACTTGGTGCCTTAGGTAGCATGCGAGGGCTCATTCGCCAGCAGCCATCTCATCTAAGTTCACGTTCTACGTGATGCCTCCTGGCAAGAAAGTGTGTTCTACACACGCCGCCTTGGCCACGAGTGGCGCTGCCTAACACTCCCAGGATAATGCGTACATAAATACACAATAAAGTGGACGGGGGGACGACCGCCTTTGTAGCTCAGTTGTTAGAGCATCGGACGCGACATCCGAAGGTCGTGGGTTCGGGTCCCACAGAAGGCAGGTTTGTCTTTTCGTCCACTTTAATTCCTTTCTACTTTCTCCACAATTACAATACCACAAATAACTTCCCCTGTGCTTTCTTAGGCTTCATTGGCTGTTTGCTCATTAAGTGTTTCTAACAAATAAAGAACGAGCCCTTGACGCCTTCCCTTTCGTTATTTCACGACTTCTGTGAATTATTTGTCATGTAAATAAATACATGTACAGATCTTTTTGCTGTGGGAGGAAATATTTCTGCCTCCCTACTTGAATGAGTGTTTTATGTAGTGCCTTTCTTTAATTTACCCGTAGTGGTGGCACTACTTCGGCATGCCAAGAGAAAGGCCTGGAGGCGCTTTTCTTTTTTTATGTACACTGGGATCCTAACTCAGGTCTTGGTCATTGACTGTGCAGCTTAATCCTTGTATGAATTTTGTCATTCAAATAATACTGTGTGCACATCTGTTACTGTGGGAGAAAACATTCTTGCCTGTCTGCACGAATGAGTTCTTTAATAAATAAAAAGATATACTGTTCCATTAGTGGAAGTGTTTTATTCTGCAACGAGGCTCAATCTGACTTGTACTTGGGTGCGTATTGTGAAAGATAGTTGCAGTGGTGCAAAACACTCATTGTTCTGTCAAATGGAGTATCAAAGTGCATGTTTCAATGGTACGAATTGCAAAAGACAATGGAAGACAACAAAGTGAGCCTACCCCAGTTTTAAGGTTGCTATAAATAAGGCCACTTGCCATTTCAGATATGGCAAAGTAGGTACATTTGATACAGTAGGTATATTTAAAATACAAGCTACCCTTTGCACATGTAAAGCTTGCCACACTGCTCCTGAACCGCTCACTGTAAGGCTTCACGTTGTGGTACTATGCCACAAAACAAGCTAAAAAAAGTTTGTCGCATAAGTGAGTTTAGGCAAAAAGAACTGGGGGGGGGGGGGGTAGAATTTATGAATTGGGTCAGTTTTAGCTCTCGTGTCACTGGCCGTACTGTATAGGAGTGTGTCAAGTGCATTTACTGATTTTCTTAGAGCCAAACATATTTCGGGGTTTATTGAAATGAGAATAGAAAGAATTAATCCTTTAAAAATGAAACTATATAATTCGCTCTGCAGGAACCACCGAGCAACTTTATCACACAAATTTTTATATAAATGCTTTATAGTAATGCATGCACATCAGTCGATTGCAGGAGTGTCTTTGTGTCATTGTCAGATTTGCAAAAACATTTAAAACTGCTTAGTGCATTGAACTCTGTCTGCTATGCATCTGTGAGGCATTGTTTTTTTTTTTTTTTTTTTGTGGTGTGCTAAATTTAAATTATGAAGTTCTGCCTTGTCAGCTGCACTTCCTAACAGTTTTTTTTAAACTAGGAAATTGTGGTGCATTCAATACAAGGTACATCCAAGGTGATCAAAATAAACCTATAACTTTTCACCCTCTTCCTATGATGCCTGCTTATTTCCATTTTTATACCTCAAGAGTCCCATGACAAAGAATATTGCATAGAGGTGTGCATTTATTAACCATAAGCATAACTAATGAATCTTGGATGTTTTAAACTGGGTGCCATTGGTTAACATGGTAATGCCAGGGGGACATTCCAGCCTCGTGCTGGACCCAGAAAAATGTTGTGAAAGTCTTTATATGAACGAAAAATGGATCCCTTATGGAAATAAAAATTCACCATCATTCCTAACGCGACAATAGCCGAGCATCAAGTCTGCAACAAAGCCTGATATGTCTTGCAGCCTTCATGCACATTCTCATTTCAGTGTCCCATTTACATTTGTTGCTAAGGGTGGCAGAAGGATTCATGGTTTCGACTGCTGTTGCCAATTGAGGAACACACAGAAAATAAGTCCATTACTGTTCTGGTTAGATAGCCGCGGTGGCATGGTGAATTGTCTGACGTAATGGGCACATCTAATCATTATTTATGGATCGACTTCGTTGGTAGAATATACAGAACTGCAGGACATCTAGAAAAGTGTGTCCTAGAATCTAAATAGCTGTATTTGTAGGTTAAATGACTGTTTTGTTACTTTGTGCAAGTCCCTTGTCCGTGATGCATTTTGACAGTAGCCATGACAAAGAAAACCTAGGTACTTCGGTCACCAGAAATCCTAGCATACCTTGCCATTTGGGTTTCTAATGTACTTTAAATGACAATAGGCATCGCATGTTTGATGACTGTCTAAGTAACACATTAGGAGTGCATTACATTGACACCGAGCACTCAAATGTTCATTCTCATAGGGTCCTAACTCCGAAATCTCAAGTTCGACTACCAGGGCTTAAGCTTTCACCTTTACGTCTAGACGTTTGCTAATAACTCCTAGGAATTTTTCTATCTGTAATACAGTGATTCATCAAAACACTGCTGTTGCAAGCATTTCTTTGTGATGGTGTCTTTTGACATTAGGTACTGCAATGAGGCTCTTGGAACTTATGGCACCAGAATTTCTAACATGCTTTGGCTTTTGGGTCTCTAGTATACTTTGAATGACAGGTGTTGCATGATTAATGGCAGTCCAATGACACATTAGGAGTGCATTACGTTGACAATAGAAACTCACTGTTCATATTCATAGGGTTCGGAATATGGGATCTAGGGTTCGACTACCAGAGTGTTAGGCTTAATTTCGCCTTTACATCTAGACGATTGCTAATGATTCGTAGGAACTTTTTCACTCCGTAATACAGTGATTCATCAAAACTCAATCGTTGCATCTATTTCTTTGTGGTGATGTGTTTTGACATTAGGTACCCTTGGTTTTTTATGGCACTACAAATCCTCATGTGCATTGACATTGGGGTGTCTGAGTACTTCTGGCACCAGAAATCCTCATGTGCATTGACATTAGGGTGTCAGATGTAAATATAATGCCGAAGGACATTAGGCATTGCAAGTCTAATTACTGTCTAATGTGACATTAGGACTTCAATAAGTAGATATTAGACTCTAAACATTCATTTTCATAAGGGTAATGTCTAATAACTTACTTAATTCCCAGCTCTCCTTTGAATATATTGAACGTAGCTCCCTCAAGAATACTAACCAAACCAGGTTTGCTTCTAATCATAATTACTTGCTGCCAATCAGTCGCACTAATTACGGTAAGAAAACATCTAAATTCTCTACCATTAAACTTTGGAATAGTTTACCTGCCGAACTTCAATTTGTGCACACGTTGTCACTTTTCAAAACATCAATAAAATCTTTCTTTTATATGCTGATTGCTCACCTTAGTTAATGTAAAAATTTTTTCACTTGTCCACATTTATTTTACTTACGTTTATTTTTGTTTCCTGTAGAAGGTATTTTCATTGCCTTTGTGCACATTTTCTACTTTATTCCGTACTGTTCTGTGTTGTATTTGTTCTGTGTTGTATTAGACATTGCGTTGCATTGCTTTACATATTGTATTTCGTACGTTTTCAGTATTCATACTCTGAGAGCCTCATCTGTATACATGTATTATGTAACTGATGCTTATATAACCAATAAACTGAAACTGAAGCACGAATTAACAATGCTGCACTCAACTAACTTTGAGTGGGCCGAGTCAAAATTGAAGAGGGGTTTGTTGGTTCGAGGTTCAAATGCCCAGCGCCCTGCCACGGTGGTGCAGTGGCTATGGTACTCGGCTGCTGATCCGAGGGTCGCGGTATCGAATCCGGCGGCTGCATTTCGACGGAGGCGAAATGTTGAAGCCCGTGTGCTGTGCGATGTCAGTGCACATTAAAGAACCCCAGGTGGCCAAAATTTCCGGACCCTCCACTACGGCGTCTCTCATAATCAGAGCTGGTTTTGGGACGTTAACCCCACATAACATAACAAGAAATGCCCAGCACACATGTTTGTAGTCAAAATAATAATAATAATAATAATAATAATAATATAATAATAATAATAATAATGATCTTTATTTTTATCAGTTCACTGACAGGAAAGCTGCAGGTAAAAGCTGCTCTTTGTAGAGGCAGCTTGGCAAGAGCCCGCAGCTACCTTTGTGCAGTACATACAGCAGTGGCACGTATTGGCAACAACAACAAAAAAGAAGCATAGCACACTTTAGTCGCACAAAAACAAAAAAGACATACATAGCAGTAACGCAACTTAGATTCTTAACATATGTATCTCGCGTAGTTTAGGCAGTGTACACTTGTAGGGATCAACACAGGCTTTTACATATTTATTAAGTAGTTTGGGAAGAATGTACGGCAGTTTACCTTCTGAATAATTTGTTGTGGGTGTTTTTACTTTCCAAGTGTCTTTATTTCGTGTACCAAGCGATGTAACGTTTTGCTGTAGGTTGGAAAGATCATGTAAGAAATGTCTATTTTCTTCGACTTCGCGTCTGATTGCTACAGTCAATTTAAATGCATACAGGTTATGAACGGGTAATATTCCAGCCTGCTCAAACAAGCCGCGCGTGTTTGAGCAGGCTAATGCGTGTTTGAACAAACCTAATTCTAAAATCCGTATGAAACAATTCGATGGTAGTTCATGTGTGACAATCAAAGGATGCAGAATGTTTGAAAAAAAGATGAACAGTGGACACTTCAGGAGGGCGTCGTTTTTGCATCTAGAAGTAGCAGATGATCATCCACAAATCTAAAGATTCGAGTCACATTGCTGCCTTGAAAGGACATGTGCAACTTTCTGTCATGCATGGCGAGGTAAAGATCGCTGAGAACCAGTGCGATTGAGAAACCTATGCAAATACCATTTTTTGGATGAGAAGTGACCCGTTCCATTCGGCGTAGCTGTACCTGAGGTAAAAGGAAAGTAGCTCCAGGAATCCGACAGTCTAAATGGAGCTCGCGTTCTGAAATCTTAGAGCACTATGCAGGCCAATGCAGTCCTTGATAAAATTTATCAGGTCGTCATGAGGGATCGAGTAACACAAGTCCTTCATGTGTATTAAAAGGCCTGCTAAGGGATTTTCATAGTTTTCTTCTAAAAACTTTACCACAGGTCCCGCATTCTTCATCAAGAAAGAGTAGTCAATAGTTAGTAGTTTAAGCTGCTCTTGTAAAAAGATGCAACAGATTGCTGCCAGGTGTCTGCCTCAGAAACTATAATTCGAAAACGGAGATCAACCTTGTGTTTTCAACAGAGAATAACATCTCTAAGCACAAGTACTTAGTGCTGCCCGTAGAAGTGCATAACTTATGTAAGTTCAAAGTTTCACGTAGTCTCTTCGCTTTGTTCTTTACCATGGTTGAGGATGTGTTGCGGCACTCACGAAATGACGAAGTCATGGCGTCGAGGGCATTCGCCATGATGTCGCCTTTCGGTAGAACTACAAAGCCACCTTGTTCGTCTGGGGGAAGTAGAAACAGTTCATCTTCTTTCAGGAAGATCACCGTGCTTCCCAGGAGTGGTCTTCTACTGGCCGGCATCGAACGACTCAGCACGTTCACTCCTTCAGAGACGGAGCGTTCCAGCTCAGCTTCGCGGGCGTGTCGAAAACGTTCCGGACCAAGCTCAGAAGCTCAGGGGTGGACCATTTTTGCTCAACTGCAAACTCAGGACGACCAGCCAGGACGTCGTTCACAACTTTGGGTACCGTGACACGACGGAGAAGGAGAACCTTGTTTGGGCTCAAGGAAGAATCTTTCGGAATCAGCTCTTGTAGTTATGGGAGGCAAAGGTGCCACAGAAATTCCGTCGTCTTGTCAAAGATGTGGGAAAAGATATGCAAGAACTCTCCCGAGCTACGTTTAGGCTTTGATTTTTGTAGTATAAACCAAAGGTGGTGTTTGAGGAAGCGTCGTTGCAGATGGGACGTTGCTAAAAAAACACGGCCGAGCGATGCATGCAGCTATCTGCAAAAAGAAGCACAAATTCTTGCAAGAACCGCTTGCCATGCCGCTGCCAGACCCATTGAGATTCGACGTACATGCAAATAAAGAAATGAGAAACATTCGGCGACCAGGGATTCGAACCTGGGACATCCTTGCTCGGCGACGCATTACACGCTCGGCCACCTGAACTTTATTTCTTATTCATTGCATGGAAACATTTTCAGTAAATGCGTATAAACTGTACTACACAGTTGCACGCATATTAATTACATTGTAGAATAAAAAGAACACTGCACTTTTAAGTTCATAGCATCTTCAAAAGTCAGGTAAGCAGACCCTTGCGTCCAGACGTGAAAGTCAGTCCGGAACAGGATCAGAAGCCTCAGCCACACTGCGTACTTGAGCAACCTCTTCTGGAAACAGAGACTTCGTCGAGCGAGGTAGTTCAGCATGTCCACAAATCACGCGGCCCCTCCAGAGGGCATAAAGTCCTGACAACATGACCACACCATAAGCCGTATTACGGCTGCTCTTCCTGAAGGGGAAGAACCTAAAACCGTAAGGTGTGAGAGGAAGTTCATTTCTAATCGTTCGCTTAAAATGTCGCAGAAATGAAATGTCTCTTGACAAACGATAAAACAATGCTCGATTGTTTCAGGTTCACTGCAAAGTCTACAGTTTACTGAACAAGGCACGTGTATTCCTTTTAGGGGTGAAGCTACTTAGGGTCGAGCCTTGTCCCCCCGCCGTGACATAGTAGTAATCAGAGCGCTCGCTTTTGGCGCGTGCTCTGGGTTTGAGTGGAGACCGCATGGAGCGCTACGGTGTCGCTTGCTCTAAAGCCCCTCTATCGATGGAAAGGTACTGTCTTCTCTTGAACAACGCCCTCTCCTCCTCTCCTCGCCTCGGAGAGGGCGGCTGTGGTCACATGGTAGCGCGCGCGCTTTTTTGGTGTTTATTTTTCTCCGCCACACGGCGCTATGTTGGACGCGCCAATGTACCACAGTGCTGTGTATTCGCCGGACACAAGTGCACGACGTGCGGAGTGCGTGTACGTCTGGCTCGTTTTGTCGCGATGCCGGGTTGCTGTGCCTTTGACTGCCACAACCGTGACACCCAAGGGAAAAAGTCTTTTGCCATTCCGCGCGGAAAAGAAAATGAAGATCGTCGCAAAGTCTGGCTCCACAGAAGCGCAGCCCGTTTCTTCAACGGCCTGCACGCCGTGTGTGCTTATTTTGGAATGAACCACTGGCACTTACAAAAATAATAAAAAAAAAGAAGCTCTATGGCGATACATATGATGAAGTGCAGGAATTTTCATTGCATCGAGGTCATGCTGTGGAGTGTGTCCAGAGAATACATTCCTTTAAATGGGCGAACCCTCTCTAACAGCGAGCTGTAATTTCGCCAGTAATAGAGACGCGAATGCGTTCGTCGAGTTCTACATTCACAACGTACCGGCCTTCCAGCAATTATAAATATTTTCCGTGCGTATGAACGATATTGATCACCTACATCGGCAACACCCATGAATGCATGCAAACCTCACGACAATGGGTGCAAACTGCGCCGCATAGGCCAAACATCCCAGAAAGCGTAGTGCTCCCACACGTCACTGGGGAGGCAGAGGAGGAGTAACATGTGAAACGTCAGGAAGTTTTTTTAAGCGAGCACCTCCATGGGCATTGCTGGCGTTGCTGCAGGTATAGACGGTCGCGATAGTTTATACGCACGGGAACTATTCCTTCCGAAACGTCGTGGCTTGACACCACAGCTGCGACTTCAATATTTCGTGCTGATGCAATAATAGCATGCCGTTTTTGCAGAATTTTATTTCAACCCTTTCCTAGTAAACGTAGTTATGGATATCCGCGCCAGATACCCAAGGAGAAACACTACGCTCCGAAAGGAAGCGTAAACGACGTGCAACTCGCTAGAAATTGCGCATGGCTTGCAGTAGCTCTTATGAGGCGATATTTCATTAGTAAATCGGCATGGCCAGCCCACCCACTTTTGCTGAGAAAATCCCAATGCAGAAGAGTGAATCGTTACATGCAGCCGCCGCGGCTGGGATTCGATCCCGCGACCTCCGGATCTGCAGCCGAGTGCCATAACCACTAGGCCACCGTGGCGGGGTGACCAACTTGAAGAGATAACAGGTTGTCGGCGAACTGGGCGCTCCGTCGAGCAAACCACCCACGTTAAACACAACTTAACTAAATTACGATGTATATCGTACCAAAAATAAATCGCAATCGAAACGTTTCATGCCGCCATGAGCAGCGACACCTGCAAGTGACTCGGTAGCCTCTCCCAGAGTGATCACGGCGACGCCGAACCAACCGACGCCTCCAACTGTTTCACGTTACACATCTGCCGCTCTGCCATGTGCTGATACCCATCTCGGACGGTCCGATCCCACCACAAAAGTCTACCCCGCTCGTCTACCCGGCTCGTCAGGCGTCCGGTAATGGCGCTCTGTTGCGACAAAACACCCCTGATCCGACTGCTCTAGCGGCGGCGCATTTGTTCCAGGCGCGGATTAGGATCCACGACAGAGTTCAGTGCTCCTTCGCGGAGTCACAGGGCTGCTCCGAATCCTATATTGTAATTAAACACAAGTCCCAGATTCCTAGCTAGGAGCTGAAGAAATGTCGTGCTCCAAGAGCACATATTTTTGCTCCAATTTTTCTTGCTAGAAAAACTGCGTCAAAACAAGAAAAACCAGTGCCATTGCTTGGTTAGGCCTTGCGGGAAGAACATGGTTGCAGAGGCCCGCTGCCTTCGAGAGGAGGCTCGGAAAGGAAGAACTTCTCTGTACATAAAAAAAGCCGAATATCCAGGGATTTACATACACATGTCGGCCAATGCACGCCACACTGGGTTACACGATGAGATCGATGGAGCACGCTCTGATCATTGACAGATGCCTGATGTGCAAAGGCAATATGTGGCCATTGGAATGAATGAAATGCACAAGCGTCGCCAAAGGCTTGTGTTCTGTCTGGCGAAAACTATTCAATTTCTTCAATGCTTAACAGCCCATCTTATGTGACGTAAGATGGGGTGATGATGATCGAAGAAATTGAATAGTTGCCATAAAGAAAAATCACACACACACACACACAAACACACACACAGACAAAGAAAAAGAGCGCGGG
The DNA here is from genome assembly GCA_013339685.2 of Hyalomma asiaticum. Taxonomy (NCBI): domain Eukaryota; kingdom Metazoa; phylum Arthropoda; class Arachnida; order Ixodida; family Ixodidae; genus Hyalomma; species Hyalomma asiaticum. The sequence goes on along the minus strand of CM023481.1, from coordinate 74,284,476 downwards.
TAGCGCGCCGTAAAAGGCGTACCAGGCAAATTAACAAGCACCGATGTGTTCTCTTGCTCGTGGACGCGAGGAGGTATAAAGCCGTCAGAGGCAACGTCTTTGTTTGGCATTGCGAGGCCGATAAAGAAACATAAAAAACATAAAAAAAACCACTGACATTTTCGTCTAGTCTCCCGACGGCTACGCGGCAACGAGTGAAAAGAAAAAGGATTAAACTTTCTTCGTCATTCCGCGGATATCTTAGAGAGCGCAAATGTGGTTCAGTTTTCCTTATTATCCGCATTGTCCAGCTATGCCTCGAGTTTTTCGTTCAGGGTACGCAGTCGCCGAAGCAACGTTTACTATTCAGACGTAACCTCGGGCCGGCGAACGGATCGTGCATACTGTTCCTGTACAATCAACGTTGGACTGGACCACCTCCTCGTACTTATCGTAGTAGCCCTGGAACGATTTTAGCATCACCAGGCCCGGGAAGGCTCTACGTTTCAGCGATCGCCGCAGATGGCGTAAAAATCAACCGCGGCGCGTTCCATCAAGTTGCGCGCAGAGTGGAGCTACTAACTCCTCTTTTAGCGGTCGTATACTTTAGTTTGCATTTTCTCTGCTAGGGGCGCTCAACGGGACAAAAAATTGATATAAAAACGTATTGAAAGTATTTGACAAGCTTGGTTACAGTGTCATTTTTCATAAAGTAAGTAAAGATGTGTTTTTCTTGGACTTCATGCATAACGTACGTGCTTGAGTCTAAGTTTTGAGATTACACTGACGTGCGATGAGCAGCAGCCCATTGGTATCGATTGAGTTTCGGCCGCTTGTTTGATTCAAATTGTATCGCGGTCATTTCCATCGACCACGCACGTTCGCTTTACGTTACCTTGCTTAGATAGCCGCTGCCACACAGCGAACGTGTCGAACAACGGTGAATTTTACTAGCTGCGACAGTTCACTGGCATAACGGTTGCATAGCTTTCGCGTGAAAAATTGATTGCCAGAACTGAGCACAGTGCCGGAAGACAACCTAGGAAAACGGATTGACCTTGCACCATGTGGCCATAAGCACCGGTGAGTAAAAATGCGCTGCTGTGCATCTTCAACACTGATTATTGTTAAACCTGCGTCACACGCGCACATTTGATCACTATCAGGGCGGATTTCGATTAGGCTCGATGGTGCTCAGCTGCTGCTATATGGTTATTCTAGAGCGTGATCAGGCCCGATAGGAATCGTGTGATTATCTCGATCTGGAAACCATATCACGATTTGGCTAATGTCAGCGCCAGACTCGATCCAGATCAGTCCGTATCGCGATCAAAAGTGCCCGTGGAACACCGCTACTGCTTGCAAAACGGCTAAAGGACACATTTCATGAAGTGTTATTATTTGTGCAGCTAATCAGAAGCACGGCTTCTGCGTACCAATTATGTTGTATAACAATGGTTATTTAAATATCTCACAAATCTTTATCGTGAAACATCTGTTACGGACCGCAGCATAAGCTTTGCCTCCCTCTGGCAAGTGAGTTACAGCAGGAAATGCAAATACATCCACGGTATGTTAGAGGCAAATGTACATAAGAGTATGGAGAAGGAATTCTATATTTCAATATACAAAATAAGTTCATAAGTGTTAATAGTGCATGTTTATGCGGGGGGGGGGCAATTTAATTGCTTACTAAAGAAACAAATGTCCCTTGAGTGAGGCTTGGCTAAGCACACTACTGAAATAGATGCTCAAATAAATCTTACATGCATGCTATTCATGTTTGCAGCATTGTTGTGTGCATTGTTAGACATGAATTACAAAGTTATCCATGCTTCTACCATAGTAACAGTGGCTCTTTCTTTTTTTGTTTATCAACCACAGCATTCAAGAAAGTGGGCATATCTGCACACACTTAGCTGCTGTAATCTCTGGACCTACCTCAAGTCAGCAGAGATTGTGTTGCCACTGGAAGTAACCTCAGGGACCGAGAATCCTCACATGGTATGTTTGTGGACATTTAATTGATGGTTATGCTTCGCTTATTTATTAGGCCGAGTTTTGGCTCACCATTTCTTTTTTATGGCTTCCTCATGACCTCGTTTATTTTTTCTATTCAGGACAATGGACAACAAAGGGATTGTTAGTTTTCAAGCTACCCTTACCAAGGCACAACAAGCTCAAAAGTCGCCATAGCGAAGAGAGGTTTTCCTGAACGCCATCCGTCACCAAAAACAGTTTACAAGCTCAACATGTGAAAGGAACGGGAACTGTGCGCCAAAATGCAACAGTAGTATGTAGTATGTTGAACCAGTGCAAGATTGGCTGCACAAGGGATTTTTGATGCAAGAAGTAACCAATGCAAGGGAAATGTGCCGGCTTAGGATTTCTTGGATAGTGACTGTCGTATGGTATCCTTCTGTAAGTGTGTGTCCACATTTGTATCGAGTATTGCATATAACATGGTGCAAAACAAACTAGCAGTAGCATGTCTGAGTGCAGCGTTTCTTCCTTGCACTGAGTGAAGATTGTTGTAAATGTGAACATTATTTTGCACAGCAATGCCAAGGAATGATACAGTAAGGCATAATGCTGCCTTCTCGTGAGCTACATTGTGAAAGCTTTTGAAAGTGAAAATTGTGTACAGGCACTTGACCCTTCGTTAAAGGAGACATGCCATGTAGTGGTCACCTGGAGAATAGCAGCCATGACTCTACTCCCAAGTACAGTTTGATTATTGGGGCAGAAGGAAGGCTGCACATAAAACTTCAGGTAGTATTTTTTAATACAGGCTGTGTAATTTGTCATGCATTTACAAAGGTCATTTGCTGCTGGTCACTTGATTGAAGTGTTTATACCACTGCAAACCCTTCACCTCTTTCGAATACATAAACCAAATAAATCTTTCAGCGGGATAACGTAAATTTTGCTTTACTAGTTGCAGTGAATGAATTTTGCTGGTCTGTTAAAGGGATTATGTGAGGAGAGACATTCCATCCACAAAGCACTGTTTCATATGTGCAAGCAACTTGTTTTTTGTGTAAGGTTCAGTCACAGGAATATGGCAAATAATAAAATCAGGTCCAGACAAGAGGCCTGAAGTACAACATCAAGTTTTAAAAAGTATGTTTATACACTACACAGAGGAGGTATACTCAGATCTCATTACAGCTGTTTGACTAGCATTTGCTTGTATTTTAGATTTGAATGTGTACTCAGTGCTATTTCCTTGAACTACTGTGCAGCTCAAAAAGGCCTGTTTTGAGCAGATTTCCCTACAGACCCCATAGAGGAGGTGTTCACATCGCGTTGTCTTTATAAAGAAATCCCCTTAATTTCTAAATGTTTGTCACAAGTTCAAAAAATCTGGTGCTCCACACCTCCAACTGATGTCTAGACCCACCTCCCAATTTCAGTTCCTGGAGAAACCTCTGGTTTTGTGTGACACGCATGCTAAGATTGAGGCACAGCTAAAGGGTAGTGAATTATAAAACTGTAAATCTAACAGCGACTCTGACGACTATGCACTCTCAGAACAAGAAAAGATTTACTCATTTACTTATCAGTTGAACAACAATGGACAAGCAAGGGTATAGCTTGATCTTTGGAAATTGTCTTGCGTAACGGCCTTGAGAAATATGTGTGCCAGTTGAAATGTTTGCTTCCAACTGACGCTTTCGTTGCTAGCCAGCTGTCATTTGATTGAAGTGTCTATACCACTGCAAACCCTTCACCTCTTTCGAATACATAAACCAAATTAATCTTTCAACGGCATAACGTAAAGTAAGTTTTCCTTTACAAGTGCTATATAATATACGAGTTGAGAACCACTGGAAGATGAGCTAGTTAGTAGCAGTTTGTTGTAACAAAACAGTTCAGACAGGGACGCAGGAGAAGGGAAACGGAACGCAATATCAAGATCACAGAGTATGTACACAAAAATAGTGGTTTATTATCACTTTTTAATTTTTTTTTTCAAAGCCATGTGCCCCTCGCCAGGTGTTGTCAAAATAGTGTATCAGGATAATCTGCTGACACTACACCTTTGGCGAAATTTTGATGCTGCCTGTTTAATAACGCCGAAGTCGATAAACACAGACGTGTAGAGTGAGACGGGTGACAGCGTGCACAAATACAGTACGCATACAGTGCTATGCGATTGAAACGTGATACTCGAACCGCGCGATGGCCGGCGCATTCCGTGCTATTGGAGCGCGTTTGGTAATCACATAAGAACCGAAGTGAATCACAATGCTTCAGAAAGCCTACCGTTTTCATTGAGTACACGCACAAATCAGCTCGATGGCCTCAGAGCGAAGCGACGACGCAGAAAGCATCGTCAGCCGCGCGCTTCGAGTACTGCGTTTCAAGGGCAGCCCAGCGTAAACATGGTTGTCTGAAACATGGCTCTGCTTACGAACAGAATGAGATAAATTTCAGCTTGTAATTTTATTAAACAGACGGCTATTTATGTTGCCTGTGCGTTCAAATCTGTCAGCGGCAGCATTGCTCGCTTATATATATGCTGTATCCATCACGATTGCCAATAAAGGACGTAAGCTTACTTGCTTGGTGCGTTTATTGCCAGTTGAGGCCTCTAGGTCACCTGGCGACATAGCACAAATATTTGTACTCGTATTAGAGTACTGCACCCGAGAATAACGCCTCGGGACAGCGGTAACCGCACGCCTAGGACCAGCGAGCGAGCAGCGCTAGCAGCCGCACGCAGCAGCAACGCAACCGCCATATTGTATTGCGTGGTGATGATATTTTGCGCAACGCCATCTCTCGGTCGTATACTTTAGTTCACGACGCCACCGCTACCCTTATTTTCGTTGCACTGTCAAAGGTACAGTTTCCCTTCTCTACGTTGGTCATAGTATAGGTGTTCTGTGGCATCACCTCCCTCAGAAGCGCAGGACAAGGGGATGATCCCTTGAAGGAGGCCTCGAAAGTGTCGCACGCGGCCATGCGGATCGTCACGTGTTGCTCGATGGACTTGTAGTGTTCGCAGTCGCCCTGATGTCCCCTTATCGTGCAGCCCAGCTCGTTGAAGTACGGCTTCTCCGTTAGCAGTCCACCGCTGTGGTGAAGTGGTTATGGTAATCGGCTGCCACCGAAAAACGCGGATTCGATGCCGGCTGCAGCGGTCGCATTTTCGATGGAGGCGAAAATTTCAGAGGCTCCAGTACTGTGCGTTGTCAGTGCGCGTTAAAGAACCCTAGGTGGTCTAAATTTCTGGAGCCCTCCACTACGACCTTCCTCCCTTCTCTATTTCTTTCACTCCCTTTTCCCACCCCCACGGACGTTTAGCCGTGCTCCCTACATGGGCTACGGAAATTAGCATCCTTTCCTAACCGAATCACAATCATCAGCAGCAGCCGCGACTGGATCGAGGTGAGCACACTCGAGAGGCACAGCGCGGGGCTACGGGCCGGTCCAGCGCAGGTGCCCAGAATACTGAGGCACACCTTGCCACACTCTTGCAGGTTCAGATTGAACCGCACGCGGCCGCCGTCGGTGTTCATGAGGCGAACGCAAGGGGGCTTGATCGGGTACTCCGCCGGGAAGTGTATGACGAAGTGGAAGAAGCCGCACTGGTACGGCGTGCACACGGGTCCCTGCACGAGTGCGTGGATCACGTTGGCCTTGTGCTCCACGAGCGCGATGGGCACTCCCGGTGGCGCATCGTTGAACAGCTCCGTAATGTCCCGCTTAATCCAGAAAAGTCACAGCGACAATGTCTCCTCGTGTTTGAAGAAACCCGGGTCCGAACTTATGAGCGGGCAGGCGCCGAACGAGGTGTTGACGGTCTTAGGGTGCCGGTTGGTGGCTGACGTGTTGCTTTGATCGCTGTCTTGTTTGAAAAGCATGGTTTCGCTTTTGTCAAGCTGACGGCCTCGTCATCGCTGTCGTCGTAGACATAAAACTCGTAGTCGGACGCGGCATCGTCAGACAAGTCGATGGACTCGTCGCCGGTCGCATTCTCGTCGGTCGCTTCATCGACGGTCGCGGCGACAGAAGACGAGTTCGTGGTCTCCTCCGCGGCCGAGGGGGCGCCGCACAAATTTACCGTCTCTTCCTCGTCAGGGTTGGTAGAGCCGGTGCTGATGGTTGCCGGAGCGCCCGCAGCATGTCGTTGGGTCGTCATCGAGGAGGTGGTAGCAGATTTTTGAAGCACGGTGCTTTCCTTGCTCTACCCCACGGAGGTTAGCGGTACGGTTGCGCACTCGTAGATGCGAGCCGGCTGTTTCGACCGCAAAGGGCGAGTGCTGCAGCAGCGCCTCCACTTTCTCTCACGGTCACGTACACGCGGTGTTATGGAGCCTCCAACTTGTTTTTCTCTTTCTCCTGGAAGCGGGTAACAGGACGAAGAGAAAGAGATGGTGAGGGCTCCAAAAGAGTATGTACCGTATTCATATGTCATAGATTTTTTTTATCGCCAAACACGTAATGAAATGTCACGTGACATGTTTCCACCAATATCACGTAACATGATGTCACGTGACAGGATTCCGCCAAAATGTCACGCGGTATTGCATGATGCCTTACAAATTACGGTTCGCATGAACAGCTGCGCTGTTAAATTTGTACGACTCACAAATTACGGCTATCTTAAGCACCTCGCTGCTAGAACCACATATCATCATCAACAAATTCAAGCGTCCCGTTTAGTCGGCAGCGGCAGCGGCTTCCCTCGTGTTGCTTCTTCCCTCGTGTTGTTGAATTGTAGGCACTGTGAAACGCATCGAAGCCGCCTCCCGGTGGACAACTCGTCTCGCCGCTCCATCACTGAAGAGACAGCTCGTGTTTTGCTTGTTTATTCGGAATGGGCTAAAATATCAATACGCCAAAATACAAAGCCGTGCACTGTCATTGCATTTGCTGATTAAAATGAGAACCGCACCACTGCGATTCCAACATGATAGCTCGTGATCACTCGCATCATGTGGCAAGGTGCTTGTCCTTTCAATCAGTTTCTCACATCTTGTCATAGCTCTGCGTCGGAGCATTCTTTTCCAGATTCATTGAATGCCTCCTACAGAGCTAACGCAACTTCATCGCACGTGGCTGCCCCTCGCAAACTTGTAAACACGCCGTCGGCGCTCCGACGCTTCGTGCGCGGAAGCAGCTTTCGCACACGCTTCGCCGGAGGCGGTGGCGCGACCGTGCAGGGCCGCGGCAAGCGGTGGGCGGGGCCTCCGCGCCGCGACGTTTATACAAGCCCTCGTTATATCGCTGGTTGCTACCACTGTTTACCAACATGGAATAGGTCTACAGGGACTTTAGCTCGCTCCAGGCGCGCGATCTCTCTCTCATCGACAGCGGCAGTCATGGAGTGCACCTCGTTATGAATTGTTGGGAGCTTCCCGCCGCTGCCACCATCTGTTTGTTGGGACCGGCCTGCCGCTTCCACGGAGCCGACCCATTTGGTAGCGTGGACCTTGCGGAGACGGAATCATACTGCTGGCTCTGAGACTTCCGGAGATACGAGCCGAGGCAGATCAAGAGACCGGGGCAGAGGAAAACTTAACGAAGTTTATTCCATGGTTGAGAATGAGAAATGCGCCGAGAGAGAGCTCGGCAGCTCGTTTTTCTACAAAGGTTGTCGTCCCCAGATCCCTAGCTGGGGAATAAGCCTTAATTACAAATGTCCAATCAACACACGATAGCGTCCTTCATGGTCACCGCCCTCAAGTGGGCGTCAACCTCCCACTCTCCCAGTGTTCGTCATAGCCGCGAGAAGGGCACGCGCACACCCATCTGGAACCTGTCGCATCGCGATAAGTCACGCACACATGTTGACCACTGCCCTCACACTCCGGCCACCCAAAGAGTTCGTCCGGAAGTGCCTAATGTCCTTGTACACATGGCCGCACACAAACGACAGTTCCTAGCCGGAACCACACGAAATAACGAGGCGCCAGAGAGTCGAGCCCGCACCTATGCGCTGTCGTCCCGGTGCGGTTGCCGGCGGTGTCTTGCCCGAAGGTCGTCGGGTCATCAATCCCGCAGCAGGGGTCCTTCCGCCGCGTAGCCGAAACACGATGGCTGGCGAAGAAGGGCTCGCGCAACTGTTTTCGGAAACGCGAACCCAGTTGTAACAGTCTCTCCGGCGGGAGGAGGATGATCTCGATGGGCTAAGGTTTGCAGCCACAGTCCGGAGAGATCGGCGATGACGTCAGACTTGGTGAAGACCAGCTCGGTCAAGTCGAGTACACCACCTGTCTCATTCCTGCACAATCACTTAGGCCTCCTTCTGCCCGGCAGACAGGCAACAGTCACGCAAACACATCACAACCACTCCGCTGGTCAGTGCGTGACAGCGCTGTAGAACCCTACCAGGCAATTCGCTCAGTCGTGAGCAGTTATTCCCATCAAAAAGCTTCCCCCTTTCTTTTGGCCCACACAGTACCAAGAGCAGCCACACTCAAAGAAGCAAAGTAAAGCAACTGCTTCATTGAAAAAGGGTTACTCAAACACGTGAATGAACACGCAAAAATAGTACATGCGAAAGGCATGACTCAAACCGACACACAGAAATCAGATTACACTGAGGCTTTCGCTATTCTAGGGCAACGATCAAGAGCATCGGCGTTACCTCAAAGTTCCGTCTCCTGCAGCGAACCTCACTATGATTTTCAATTAGCCAAGCTCCAGCTCAGAGGTTGACAGTCATTATGCCATTTGTGGAACAAACGGGCTAAACAATTCTGGGTTCTCGCATGACCCATAAAGGCGACAGTACCCAATCACTGGAAGCTGTCCTGCTTTCTCGACATTACCGCTCCTTTAGCTCAGCAGGAACTCTGCGAATTCCTACGTATCAATGAACTCATTCATGCCACACAGGCTTCCCATAAATAAATCCCCGAGCTCATTTCAAAGGTTACTAAGAATAAGAACAATGCTTAAAAGAAAACAGTTCGCAAAAGTCTAATCTCCGTAGCGCAAACAAAAACTGTCTATTCTCGAGATAAAGTAGAGAAACAAAATGAAATTGTCATTTGCCCTCATCCTGTATCTGTAGTCTGTAACAGCTTACGGATGACTCATACCTTTCAGGCGCACTCGAGGTGGCCGTACACGGAACACATTGCTCATTGAGCCACACATACCAAAGCGCCTAGAAGCTGCACGCTTTGCCACCGAGCCTAACCACATTCTTTGCTGTAGACTTCCCCTTCCTCGTCCCGTGACTCCCGAGCTTCAGCTAGCCCGCGCTTCGCCGACGCTTCGAACGCTACATGAAAAGAACTGCGGGAGGTTAACTGTCCCCTTCTCGCGGGCCCTCTCCGTCCACGACACGCTTTTGTGTTCCTTTTCTTTCGGCGGAACTGAAGCCGTCCGTGCAACTTGAGCATGGATGACAAACGAACCGATCGCTTCCTCCACCGTCTGGAGCCTTTCTTCGAGTTCGTCTCTACGCGTGCGGCGTTCTTTGCCACTTTGCTCTCTTTGTAGCGCTTTTTTCTTGCGCGCTTCTTGGTGCTCATCTTCGAGCTTTTCGCTTGCGCCAAATTCTTAGGCATATACTCATCACTGGAGCTTCCTGTTGCGCCTCCGCCTTCTGAACGATTCGCACGTAAATTGCCTCTTTCTTTACTCTTTAGAGTGGCGGCCAACTTAACGTGCTTAGGTACAATGCAATCTTTCTCTACACAAGGTCGCTCACACACCTGGGAGCTGTCCTCAAATGCACTGACCTCTACACTACAGTGTGGTTCAGCGAACACTGCAGAACTCAAACTGGTGTTCTTGCAACGCTTGCCGTGATCCCATTGGATACCGCATGAATTACCCATCATTGCGACATCCTTACGGGGTAACTGTGCCAAATTCTCCGCATTCTGCTTACGTACTTCCCTACTACTCGTTTCGCACAGTACAGCGTCGCGCTTAGGATCGGCTTCAACAGCCTCTATTGCCGTCGTGGCATCTCTTACAGCTAACGCTTTTCGCTCTATTGGGAAAACGCTGCTACTCTCACACTTAGTCTTGCTAGCTTCAGCGACACCTTCAAATGAGTTCTGTGACAAATCACCCACAGCCGGTCTAGCTGCATCACCCTTATTCATTTGACACGTCATCTCATCGCTCTCTGTGCGGCCGCACTGTCGGGCTTCACCTACGCTATCACTCAGAACATTTTCAGCTGGGCCCTTCCCGACTATACCGTGCTTCCTTCGCAATAGAGGTGCGCTCTGCTCAGCCACCACACTGTGTGACTCCGGAAGGCCGTTCGAGTTCTGAGGCACGGGCATATTCTCCAGCTCCTCATTGACCCCATAGGGGCTGAGAGAACAAGCCTCGTCCTCCCACAGAACGCCTTGCGGAATGACCTCCGGCTTTAGACCATCAACGTCATCACCCTTCACATGCTCGAACTGTTGGGCCTTACCTGCGCTATCACTCAGAACGTCCTTAGCCAGGCTCTCCCTAACAGTACTGTCGTGACCTCGATGCGCTGAGTCTGACCCATGCTCAGCTACCACAGCGGCACGGTTTCCGTCTAACAGCCTTTTTCTGCACGCAGCTTCACTAGGTGCTTTACGCACTTCCGAGCTTCTCGGTCTTTCCTTAGCCGGAGCGTTTTCTACTACGTCCGCTACAGGGCTGTGCCTTTTGTTGCCAGTTAAAGTATTGCCCTTCAACTTTGTTCCCTCAACTATTGGACCTCCACACAGTACCCTGGCCGCGACGTTTTGCTGCTTTCCACAAAGAGGAAGATCTCCGTGCATGTTTCTCTCGCTCTCATTGGTCTTAAAGGAAACACTGAAACGCTTTTGAGGTATCATAATCTCCGACCTGATCATCTGAAAGGCGAGCTAACACAGCTGACAAGTTCGAAGGAAGTACACCTATCAACGCGAATGACCAATAGTCCCTGTGGAGCTCTGCTTTTTCGCAAACCTGCTCGTAAGAGGCTAGGAAACATTCTGTGTTTGTGCTCTCTGTGAATTTGCGCATCCTTGCAATTACTTGCCTCTGCTTTAGTGACTGGATTTGTCTTTCCAAATTTTCCATTTCAATTCTGTGATTTTCCTTTCTTTCTCTTTCCTCTTTTTCCTCTCCTTCAATTTTAAGTTTCCGTTCCCTTTCCTCAATGCTCTCTAGGCATTCTTCGATTTCCTCATCGCCCGCCCCGATAGTCTCGATCACCTCAACGATCTCTGACTTTCTCCATGTCTCGGCAATATCTATGCCCAACTCTCTGGCCAACTTTAACAATTCAGGCTTCTCTAGTGCCTCTAACATCATGGCCGCTCCTAGTACCGCTTTCTGCACTCCACAAAGTTACCACACAGGATCCCTGACTGCTTTCTCTGCTCCACAAAGGTTCCACACAGGGTCTCTGCCTTGTCGTACTTAACCCAGGCGACAACTGCAGCTAAAACTATCAGCTTTTACTTATCACGAAGAGTAAATGCCTGGTAAAATTCAACAGAGAAAGTCAGCACATACCCAGCAAGCAGTCGCGCGTCCAGCGTACTTCATCTGAGAGTTGCCGTTCGGTAGATTCCCAAGTCGATGAGCTCCATCTCATCCCACCGTTGACGTCCGTTTGGTGTGGTTCGGTCCCACCGCTTGCCAGCCAGTTTGTAGCGTTCTTACCGCTGCTCACCAGTTTGTTGGGATCTCACCGCTTCCAGCCGTTTGTTGGGGTTCTTACCCGCTGCCACCATTTGTTGCGGTTCATCCCACCGCTCAGCATTCAGTTTGTTGGGACCGGCCTGCCGCTCCACGGAGCCGACCCATTTGGTAGCGCGGACCTTGCGGAGACGGAATCATACCTCGGGCTCCGAGACCCCCGGAGATACGAGCCGTGGCAGATCAAGAGACCGCGGCAGAGGAAAACTTAACGAAGTTTATTTCATGGTTGAGAATGAGAAATGCGCCGAGAGAGAGCTCGGCAGCTCGTTTTCCTACAAAGGTTGTCGTCCCCAGATCCCTAGCTGGGGAATAAGCCTTAATTACAAATGTCCAATCAACACACGATAGCGTCCTTCATGGTCACCGCCCTCAAGTGGGCGTCAACCTCGCACTCTCCCAGTGTTCGTCATAGCCGCGAGAAGGGCACGCGCACACCCATCTGGAACCTGTCGGATCGCGATAAATCACGCACACATGTTGACCACTGCGCTCACACTCCGGCCACCCAAAGAGTTCGTCCGGAAGTGCCTAATGTCCTTGTACACATGGCCGCACACAAACGACAGTTCCTAGCCGGAACCACACGAAATAACGAGGCGCCCGAGAGTCGAGCCCGCACCTGTGCGCTGTCGTCCCGGTGCAGTTGCCGGCGGTGTCTTGCCCGAAGGTCGCCGGGTCATCAATCCCGCAGCAAGGGTCCTTCCGCCGCGCAGCCGAAACACGATGGCTGGCGAAGAAGGGCTCGCGCAACTGTTTTCGGAAACACGAACCCAGTTGTAACAGAATGAAGACAAGGCGGCGCGGGCCCTGCGTTTGAGTGGATACTGCTAGAGGCGCTGCGGTGCTCCTCGCATGTATAGAAATAGCCGGAAGAGAGAACAGACCTTTACACTTAGCATTTTTGGACATTAATGACGCGTACGACAATGTAAATCAGAATATCTTATGGGACGAATGTATAGAGCGCTTAGAGGTAATATACAGTGGAAATACTGTATGTGTGGAATGGGAAGGTATGGCGAGTAATGGTTTTATGGAGGTCATTGATATAGGTAAAGGGTTGAGGCAGGGATGCCCGCTGTCCCCACTTCATGGTTTACATGAGGAGAATGGAGAAAGCATTGGAGATGAGGAACATTGGTTTTAAGCTGTCACGCAAACAGGCAGGTATAGTGGTAGAACAAAAGCTCCCTGGGTTGTTTTATGCAGACGATGTTGTGATACTCGCAGACAGCCGAGCAGATCTGCAGGGTCTGGTTGATATACAGGGTGTTTTTTTTTAGCTGCAACACATTTTTAAAATGAGAAAAACATAAATCGCGGGAATGTCTTGTGTACCATTCGAGTGTACGGGTTGGCGGCCTCTAGATACAGAACAATTCGCGGCGACCAATCCGCGGCGACCAACGCCGCAGATAACAAGGAGATAACGCAAGCTGCTTGCGCGGCCGGAGCGGCGGTGACCACGGGCAAGTGGCGAGTGACGAAAGCCGTCGGGGCGGCGACATCGACGTCACAGACGCTCTTTTCCCGGCCGATTTCGGTTTCAAGGAGCCTGCCACGGGGAACTAATTGTTCGCGTAGCTCCGACATGCCCTCCGCTATTCAAAATTTGATCGTTGGGACAGGTAGTGTCGAGGACGGGCTCCAAAGTACTCATTTACTATAGCCACCAATTGCTGATTATTAAAAGGTTTATTAGCGTAATTTCCCTAATTACGCGTACAAGTGCGGTAATTGTTCTGTATCTAGAGGCCGCCAACCCGTGCACTATAATGGTACACAAGACATCCCCGCGATTTATGTTTTTCTAATTTTAAAAATGTGTTGCAGCTAAAAAAAAACACCCTGTATGTGGTCGGGAAAGGGAATATTTAGGGCTAAAGTTTGGTGTGACAAAATGCGGTTGGATGATATTCAATGACAGCAATGACCAGACAATATCAATACAGGGCGAGGATGTACCCAGAGTACCAGTGCACAAATACCTCGAGATATGGATAAATGATGGGAATAGATACACAGAAGTAGAAGAAAAAGCTATGACAGTTAAATGAAAGTGGAATTCCGTAATAACGAAGCATAGAGCGCTGTGGGGTTACAAAAGGTTCGAGGTAATTCGCGGTTTGTGGAAAGGTGTGATGGTGCCAGGACTTACATTCGGAAACTCAGTGGTGTGCATGAGGCCAGAGGTAAAATCAAGGCTGGACGTGAATCAGAGGACGGTCGGACGTCTCGCATTGGGCGGCCATGGGAAGACCAGAAATGAGGCTCTCAAAAGGGATGTGGGATGTTGTGATTGAGGGAAGGGAAGCTCAGAGTAAAATTAGGTACGAAGAGAGATTAAGGAATATGAAAGTAGATGGGCAGCGAAAGTATTCAGATATTTGTATAGCAAGAACGTTGACTCGTAACGGAGGAAGAGAATCAGGAGGCTTACCAGTAAGTATACAGCCAGTAACGAAACGGATGGGACGAAAAAGGGCGCTAAGAGGATGGTCAGAGTGGCGGAGAAGTCGGATTGTATAGCACCAATGGAGAAGAAGCCGGCTTTGACCAACTACAGAAAAGCGAAAGAGGAAATCTCAAAGAGAAAAAATTTATAATTCAAAAGGGAAGCACTTTACTGTTTGAAGCAATGATCCGGTCACCTGAGAACCTGAAGTAGCAGAGCGAAATTCAATAAAGAAGAGGATACATGTATGTGCTGTGGAAAAGCTAGGTAAACGAAAGATCATATTTTGATTGAATGTACAGATGTCCACCCAATTGTAGCCGGGGACACTACCCTGCAGGAGGCCATGGGTTTCAGGGATAGCACGAAAAAGCTGAACATGTCGGCCATAGAGAAGTAAAAGGCGCTTAGAGTATTGGTGGCGAAAGGTATGGAGCAAACAGAAACGCAAACTAGTTCGGGCAAAATTATTGCTTCACAGCGGAACGACAATGGATAAACTTGGTAGGCGAGGAGAAAAATTAGTCGTGAAAATATGTGCGATTCGGAAAAACAAACGTTTGTAGAGGAAAACGTAGAGACCTTGCTGGCCTGCGCGCTACTGCCCCGTTATGAGGGGACGCTCCTAACATCCATCCATCAATCGTGTGGAAGTGGGCCCATCCTGGAGGCTGTGCGGTCAGACGGTGTGTGTGCATGCGTGGGCCGATCGCTGTCATCTGCTGCCGTGAAAGAGGGCGAACGACGCGCGTTGACTATTGGAAACGCTCCTTCTGCGATGAACGCTTCACCAGCTCGCAAGGAACGAGAAGGCGCCCTCGCCCGCGAGAGACAACGTTCAGCGCAACCTATATATGGAAGGTGGCCGATGCGCAACCGTTCAGCGGCCACCCCGGCACTGGATCTAGACCTGCAATGTAGTGCCGGTGGGAGATTTCTCTTGTGCGTAGTTGAACCATAAGCATTCGCAGCGTGTGCGCCAACTAAAGGTAATCCGGAACTCGGCACGATCTACGACGTAGGAGTGCAGAACCTCATAAACACCAGGAGCATAAATGACAACGCGTGTGTAAACACACAAACGCGTTGTCACTTATTTACGTGCATGAGTGGGCAATGTCACGGGTCATTTACGGTAACACCAAACAATCCCCAGTGCTTCGCCCACTCGTCATGGTTCACTTCATGGAGATGCGTGGGTTTTTAGATGTCAAGCAGCTTATGGTCGGGGCTATGTCACTCCCTCCCTCCATCCATCTACCGTACGGCGTCCACACTCGCCCTGCGCATGCGCATCCTCCTCCGCCTCCTCTCCTTGTCTTATCTCCTCTCCTCTCGGCATTCCTCCTCTCCGAACGGCGCGCGTTGACTATGGAAACGCTCTTTCTTCGATGAACCATGGCCGCTGGATAAAAACGCTCGTGGTGCGGCCTTCGACGTCGCCCGAAACCGGTGTGACGAGCCTAGTTCTCCGCGCCACCTCAGCGGCGCCACTGCTACGGGACAAGCGCGCGCGGGAGGAGCCGCTGGTTCTGCATGTTTCGCGCAGCGGCGCGCGGAGTTTGCATTTTATTCACGCAAGGCTGTGTATTTCATTGCCAAAATAAGATCTCTACGCTGCCTGAAAGAACGCGAATACTATGTACTATACCCAGGAGGGCATTGGGCCGCTAATGCTACGGGCATTGTGCCGCTAATGGACTCACACGAGCCCGAACCGCGCACTTTTGCCGCAGGTTTCGACACGCGATTACCGTTCAATATAACTGGCAAGTTCCTTATCGCTTGCTTGAACACTTGCTTCGCTTGATGCGCTTGTTTGCTCTTGAAAGGAAAACCTATTATTAATATTATTATTATTATTCGAAATTCCTTACAGGCCCATTGAAGGGTATTGAGTAAGGGGGGCATCCGTATATACAAAACAGAAAAAGACACAAAAACAAACAAATAACAAAAATGAACGGGGAAAAGTAAAAGAAAGAAACAAGGCAAATATTGCAAACAGTAAAGTGAAACAACATTATACAATGCTAAAGCGCAACGAGATTAGGTTATCGCGGAATGTTTCGCGGTTAGCAATGGATACAATGTGGTCAGGAAGACCGTTCCAATGTGTGCAATGGCTCCAGGTATAGTGGTGATGAGTAAATTGCCGTGTGCGACCATGAATTCGCATGAAAATGCGCGCGTTGTGAAGGTGTCGAGATGTGCGCAAAGGAGTATGAAGCGGCAAGCGGTGAAATTTATTACTATAAATCTACTTGTGAAATAAACACAATAAAGCAATGGCGCGGCATTCTTCTATAGTGGCTGAAATGCAATATCTTGGTTTTGTTAGACCTCTTTACAAATGCGTGCATACGACTTACAGGATGGGCCAAATAATATTCTTATATAGTGTTTTAGTTCCAGCTTCTTATAAATATGAGGCAGACATCTACAACTTAATGAACATTCAGCCGCTTTTTAGACGCGTGTTTGCATTTCTATGTAAGGACGGAACTAGTTCTGATTGATTGATTGAAAAAAAAAAGGCTCGACGAAGGCAATGTCAGGCTCATTTCTTTATCTACAAGTTACAACATGTACATCCACGGAATGGCGACTGGTTGCATCAAAGTCGCAGCACCTTCCGTGACAGAATATTGTAAGCGAGTTTTAACCGCTTAACGGTTGCGTTCAGGTCTCCGGCCCTGTTTGCCGCACAGTTTGCTCAGAAACACCTCACTCCTAGGTGTGGCTTTGTTCATCGCTGTCGCACGTCAATTCCCAACATATCACACAATTTGGTAGAAGTGTTGATGCCAAGCGCACGAACTGCTGACGGAACAGCAGTTGTGCGCTTGGCATGAGGTTGACACACGAAAAAAATCTGATCCGCAGGATCAGATTTCTTCGTGTGTCAACCTCATCGCTGTGTCAGTATGCAGGTCAAGGTTTCTGTCCTACTGTATCGAGCGGAAGTTAGTGCCGTTGGATGTGCAGCTTTTATTTGGTCTTCTAGAACCGTCATGGGGTCATACCGGAAGAATTTGCAAAGTTTTAAAATCGAAATTGTGGCGTCAGATTCGTTTCTACCCGGATTGGTTGAGAACCCATGTTCAACAACTAGGTAACAGAGCGAACCACAGGGACTTTCAAAAGTTGACGGAGGAGTGCACGGAATTCCAATGGCAGCGCACAAGGCTTTGCCTTCCACCAAAAGAACGAGCAGCTGCATCCACGGCATCCGTAACCATCCTCCGATGTGTATCTGTTCCGCGCGAGGTTCAACAGGCTTTGGGAAAGGGGCCGAAGTACAGCTACCAACCTGCTGTGACGCGCCCGCAGCCTGTTGCCACGGTTCGTGATGTTGCGAGCCGAACGTGAGAGCTGCAGACCGGGAACGAGCCATTGCAGAAGGAGTTGACTGCCTACTACGCACTGAAAGTGACGAGCCTCGGCAGAAACCACCAATTACGAAGATTGTGAGGTGCCTAAAACAAGAAGGGATTGCTGTTCTAGAAGCAGACAAGGAGGGTGGCTTTGTGCTAATGCCAAAGGGAATGTTTGATGAGAAAGCTATTGAAGCTATTCAAAAGAATTTTAAGCTGACACCTGCCTTACCAAAAAAGCAGGATACATTGGCTCTACGCATGCTCAAGGACAGAAATTTGGAGCACCCTCAGAAAGCTGTGCGAAAGGCTACAAAGGATAGTCTTGAAGTCTTTTTCACGGGCAAGACACACAAGCCAGGGTGCCCGCTGAGAGCAATTGTTTCTGAGAAGGGTAACTGGCAGGACGAGATGAGCAGCTTTATGCAACGTTGCCTCAGCAAGTTTGATGTTGGCGGCAGTGTGTGTTTTGTCTTCTCTGTGCCCCGTTGTTTTAGCGCCATAAATATTACTTCAAGCAATGAACCAACTAGCTCAACAACATATTCTTTTGGAAGCAATAGCTTGAGCTTGGTGGACTTCTTATTGTTACCGTCAGTTAAGCGACGTGAGTACACCAGCAACCTGTTATTTGGCTCGCACACGCTTCCTTTTCCAGTAAATCCCTGTCGAGAAATGTTTTCTAGTCATACTTTACAGCTATCTACATCGCACGGAAACTCGTGGTACCTTATTTAAGGGTCCTTCCTTGCGTTTCTGCCACAAAGCGGCGCGCAACAGTTGCGCGGCATAATGCCGCCCACAACCTAAATTATAGGAGGCAATGGCACAATACAAGAAGTGCGTCGACTCGTTGCAGTCACAGGGCGTGCGAGTGAGGTGCAAAATTTCGTCGACACACACAGGAAACTCGTCCCGTACTGATTCGCGGAGCGGCCCGCGCGGCGAGAGCCGGGAGAGTTGGCCCGTAACAGTGGCGCCCCCTCCGAAAAAGCGGCGAAAAATGTCTACTTTCCTCTCACAGCTGCGCTTTTGTTCGCCACGCGACGTAGCAGGCCGCACCTCGTGCGTTGCTAATCAAGTGGCAGTGGATGAACGCTTCACCAGCTCGCCAGGAGCGAGAATGCGCCCTCGCCCGCGAGAGACAACGCTGACGCGGGCAGCGCCTGCTAGCGTGAAACCTAAGCCCTAGGCGCTTAGCCGTGTCCCCAGTATGGGAGACAGAAATTAGCGCCTTTTTCCTTTCCTTTATAATCTCTACCACCACCACCTAAGCCCCCCCCCCCCCCCAATGAAACCACGGCCGGTCTGGACGCGCGCGCTCGCTCTCTCTTTTACGGCCTGCGCACGGGGGGCTGTTGCTACCTATCGCCGCAACTTGGCGGGGGCGCTCCGAGCCAACCCGCTCTAAACCAGCTCCCGGCCGTTGCGGAGGCTAGCGCGCGCTGGGAATGCTCGGCCTCAGACTTGCCGTGTCACTTTCTGAAGCTCCTCTATATGCTATGCATGGTACCAATGCGATGAGAATACGGTAGCAAGCATATATATGGCAACTCTGGTGCTTTCCGCTTTTCCGAGGGAGAGGCACAAGCCACTGATTCGCCCACTTCTGCTGCTCGTGAGGGCACTTACCGATGCGCGTCGCGCTCCGAAGGCTCGGCCGCATGATTCTTCACCGACCGTCAGGACAAATGACACGAAACATTCTTTTTTGAAAGAAATTGGTTTCCAAAACGCTTACGTCAAATGCACGTATGCCAACCATTAATGTACATGAAAATGATAAAATATGGTCATTTTTATTCAAGCTGTCGCAAATCTTGCTTTATTATTAAAATAAATACCTCGAAAAGGGGAAGTCACACTCCCCACAAGTAGCCGTGAGTCGCGATCACAGCAGAAGGAAAATAATAATAATAATAATAATAATAATAATAATAATAATAATAACTCGCACCACACCACGCTGAGTCCCTGCATGCATCTAAATTCCCAAGCTCTCATGTGTCCAGACGCGGTCTTCAGCGTGCAAAAAGGAGATGAGAAAAATCTTTTTATTCAATAACGTACGCTTAGGCGAATAAAAATAAAGAACTTTCACAGAAACCGTTCAGCATCATACAGAATGTTGTCCTTGGTACTAAAATAATATAATGCACAAGAAGAACTGAAAAAGAAAAAAAAAGCACTGCTGGTAAAACACTGTCGTGATGCTTACAGCTGGTTTAAAGTAGTCACATCGTTCACAGCCGGAAATGTTATCGCGTGGGCTTGTGAATATAGCCAGAAGGCTTGTCATTCTGATCTGTTAACTTTTTTGTGTAGTTCACAAGAAGAATCCGGAGAATCTTTTCAGAGATGATGTGCGCCGACACTCTGGCGTGAGTCTTGTCCACACCTTCCGGACAGTCCAGAAGCGGCGAATCTTCAAGATATGACTGAACAGTAAATTGCAGTGTCTCGAGGATTTTCTTTCGGTAAAGATATTTCAGTGCCTTCTCGAAGAACGTCACAATCTCATATGGTGGTTCCGGGAAACATTTTGACAATCACACAATTGAGCGGTTCGCCACAAGGCTGAGCAAATCCGTCTCATTGTAGAAACTAAGCAGAAGGACGCACTTCGGGACATCTCCATCAGCATGCCGTCTATCATCCGAAAATTGCGTTATGTTTATGAAGGACGCCGTGGTGGAAGGCTCCGGGAATTTCGACCACCTGGTAGTCTTTAGGGTGCACCTAAATCCAAGCCCACAAGCCCCAAACATTTTCGCCTCCATCAAATATAAGATTGTCAAGTTTGACCAACCAACCAACCCATTCTTGTTGCTAGTAGCACTGAGTGTGCCTCTTCTTTTGCCGAGTGCATGAGTACCTAGAAAGCCAGACTGTCCCCACACGCACCTGTACTGCTTCCACCACTTTCTACACGCGGAAAAAATAATTAGCATGGTAAAGTGGCCGGGAACAGCTGGTTTACCATACGAAGCGCATGCAGAGCAACGCGCTTTGGGGGTTGGCTCGCGACGCCCTCGCGCGGAAGGCGCCCTCGTCCTGTATAGAAACAGATCCATTGTAGTCATGGCAGCTGCTCAGGCCGTAAAAGAGGGAGCGAGCGCGCGCGTCCAGACCGGCCGTGATGAAACACGGCCGGTCTGGAGGCGCGCGCTCGCTCTCTCTTTTACGGCCTGAGCAGCTGCCACGACTACAATGGATCTGTTTCTATACAGGACGACGGCGCGTTCCGCGCGAGGGCGTCGCGAGCCAACCCCCCCAAAGCGCGTTACTCTACATGCGCTTCGTATGGTAAACCAGCTGTTCCCGGCCACTTTACCGTGCTAATTATTTTTTCCGCATGTAGAAAGTGGTGGAAGCAGTACAGGTGCGTGTGGGGACAGTCTGGCTTTCTAGGTACTCATGCACTCGGCAAAAGAAGAGGCACACTCAGTGCTACTAGCAACAAGAATGGGTTGGTTGGTTGGTTGGTCAAACTTGACCATCTTATATTTGACGGAGGCGAAAATGCTTGGGGCTTGTGCGCTTGGATTTAGGTGCACCCTAAAGATTACCATGTGGTCGAAATTCCCGGAGCCTTCCACCACGGCGTTCTTCATAAACATAAGGCAGTTTTCGGATGATAGACGGCATGCTGATGCAGATGTACCGAAGTGCGTCCTTCTGCTTAGTTTCTACAATGAAACGGATTTGCTCAGCCTTGTAGCGAACCGCTCAATTGTGTGATTGTCAAAATGTTTCCCGGAACCATCATATGAGATTGTGACGTTCTTCGAGAAGTCAGTGAAATATCTTTACCGAAAGAAAATCCTCGAGACACTGCAATTTACTGTTCAGTCATATCTTGAAGATTCGCCGCTTCTGGACTGTCCGGAAGGTGTGGACAAGAGTCACGCCAGAGTGTCGGCGCACATCATCTCTGAAAAGTTTCTCCGGATACTTCTTGTGAACTACACAAAAAAGTTAACAGATCAGAATGACAAGCCTTCTGGCTATATTCACAAGCCCACGCGGAAACATTTCCGGCTGTGAACGATGTGACTACTTTAAACTAGCTGTAAGCATCACGACAGTGTTTTACCACCAGTGCTTTTTTTTTCTTTTTCAGTTCTTCTTGTGCATTATATTATTTTAGTACCAAGGACAACATTCTGTGTGATGCTGAACGGTCTCTGTGAAAGTTTTTTATTTTTCTTCGCCTGCAGCGTACGTTATTGCATAAAAAGATTTTTCTTATCTCTTTACTTGCACCCTGAAGACCGCGTCTGGACACGTGAGAGCTTGGGAATTTATATGCATGCAGGGACTCAGCGTGGTGTGGTGCGAGTTTATTATTATTATTATTATTATTATTATTATTTTCCTTCTGCTGTGATTGCGACTCACGGCTACTTGTGAGAAGTGTGACTTTCCCCTTTTCGAGGTATTTATTTTAATAATAAAGCAAGAATTGCGACAGCTTGAATAAAAATGACCATATTATATCATTTTCAAGTACATTAATGGTTGGCATATGTGCATTTGACGTAAACGTTTTGGAAACCAATTTCTTTCAAAAAAGAATGTTTCGTGTAATTTGTTCTGACGGTCGGTGACGAATCATGCGGCCAAGCCTTCTGAGCGCGACGCGCATCGCTAAGTGCTCTCACGAGCGGCAGAAGCGGGCGAATCAGTGGCTTGTGCCTCTCCCTCGGAAAAGCGGAAAGCACCAGAGTTGCCATATATATGCTTGCTACCGTATTCTCATCGGATTGGTACCATGCATAGCATATAGAGGAACTTCAGAAAGTGACACGGCAAGTCTGAGGCCGAGCATTCCCAGCGCGCGCTAGCCTCCGCAACGGCCGGGAGCTGGTTTAGAGAGGGTTGGCTCGGAGCGCCCCCGCCAAGTTGCGGCGATAGGTAGCAACAGCCCCCCGTGCGCAGGCCGTAAAAGAGAGAGCGAGCGCGCGCGTCCAGACCGGCCGTGAATGAAAGTAGCGCCAACCACTTCCCTCCTCCTCCGCTCTCGATGGTGGCGCCGCCTATGTCGGACCTGCCACAGCAGACGACGGCTGACGCGCTACCGGAGAAGCTAAACGGGAAACTTATGGGGAGCAGTTCTGGGACCGGATTTTGCTTAGTCACTCAGGGAATGTCCATTACAATGCCATGTTGGCAACCGCGCAAGAAAAAAGAAACCGGAAAAAAGTACGATTATTCATGCCGGTAAGCCGACCGCTCCTTCAAAGCTTGTGTTGCTCAAGCACGACACATGCACGTCGTGTAAACAAGCCTGCAATTACGAGTTTCAGGTTTTACGACGTGAATGTGGTTTCGTCTGCTCAGTTACGCACAATACTCTTGCTCGGCTGGCACGTGAAATACGTTAGCTGTGTCCGGTGAAAATTCCCAGAAAGTAGGCCGCTTCTTTTACACGCTAAGGGATGCGTGTGGATAATGCACGAGCTCTGAGTAACATTTTCATACGAACACCGTATTTATCACGTGAAAAACGTACAGGTAGTTCCCACAGTACATGCAGCGGTTTCGCCCCCCACGCCCCTTTTTCTTTTTTTCTATTTTTATACAGCGGAAGAGCTTCGCACCTCATAGCACGATCGTGATAAAGCTGGACAGAGGTTCCGGAAAGTTATCCCCACATCACCTCTATGCTCTTTACCCTAGTAACGCTTTTGTTGCAGTTGTAATTTTACGTTTGTATACAAACTGCATGCGTTTGTATTGTTCCACATTGCCATATTCAGCAAAAGGCGGTGTTCCCATACTATGAGTGTTTGTATTGGAACCATTGGACACAGACGAATGGTTTCATGAGCAAGGAGTACTCAAATGGGTTTACTTGCTTACAATAACCTAATGGTCAACAGACAATACAGAAGGAATTTATCAAAGAAACAAGAAAACAAGGTACAAAAAAGCAGCACAATATTTCTAATGCAGTCAATAGAAAAAAGAGTCTGAAAGATAGATAAACTTTATTCGGGTCCTGAAGGAATCCGCCCTCGTTTTAAAAGGGGAGGATCGCGGGCCGCTCCCACGTAGGGACGGGGAGGCCTAGCCTCACCGCCGCGTCGTGGGCCTTCTGGACAGCCTTGATTTGTGGAAGTAGGTCAGGACTCTTGATAAAGGAATAGAATTCTTCTTCAGAGAAGTCATTATGTCGTTCCTGTAAAGAGGGGCACCTCCAGAGCATATGCCTAAAGTCACTGCGTTCGTTACGGTCTGGACAAAGTGGCGAACTGTCGGTGTAGTGACTAACTCGAAAGGCTGAATTATGTGCCCGTCTGAAGCACCAGAACAGAAACTGCCTGTGGTCGAGACAACTTTTCATGTGGGAGTGTGAAGCGCCTGCGGCCCATTTGATAGTGTTTCGTCACTTCGTTAAATGTACTCAAAATGTCCCTAAAATGAAGGCTGGGAGCGGATTCCTCTGGCTGAGCCGCGCAAGTCCCGGCGCGGCAAGTGAGACCTCACGCCTGGGTGTGGGCTAGCTCGTTGACATTGGAAAGGCCTCCGACCTTCGAGCCAAGATGAGCAGGGAACCAAGTGATAGTACGGTGTGTCAATTCCTTGTGAGCGAGAGTTCTAAAAACTTCCTTGCAGACGGACCCAGAAGCAAGGCCCTAGCAGCGGATCTAGAGTCAGTATAAATATCAGTCCTTTGAGGATCAAGAAGAGCGAGGGCAATGGCCATTTGTTCTGCTTTGTGAGAAGAGGAGGTTCGAATTGACGCTGAGGAAAGGATCCGACCCTTAGTATCTGTGGATACCACTGCAAAGCGAGCGGAAGCGCCGTGTTGGGCAGCGTCGACAAAGCATGCAAGCGATGAGTGGGAGTGAGCGTGAGCTAAAAGCGATGATGCTCGAGCGACACGTCTGCCGACGTTGTGTTGCGGGTGCATATTTCGTGGAAGGGGAGAAACCTTGATGTAAGATCTCATGCGATCAGAGAGTTGCGAGTTTTGCACTTCGAGCGTGAAGGGATTGTGCCCCGTGTCGACCAGGATCTTTCTTCCTGTTGATGTTACTGAAAGCCTGGTGATCTGTGCCGTTTGCTGAGCCTCGATCACTTCTTCAAGTGTATTGTACACTCCAAGGTCCATCAGCTTTTCTGTGCTCGTGCGCATCGGAAGACTTAAAACTCTCTTGATGCTTTTCCTGATAAGAGTATTTAATTTAGCCCTCTCGTGGAGTTGCCACTTGTGCATGGATGCCACATAAGTTATGTGGCTCATCAAAAAGGCATGAAACAGCCTGAGGAGGTTGTCCTCCCGAAGACCGCCCCGACTGTTCGAGATCCTAGGGATTAATCGGATGACTCCTTCCGCTTTGGAAGTCAAATGGTTGATTGTTCGGCCGTTCTGTCCGTTGGCCTCGATGATCATGCCCAGTACACGGATGAAGTCCACCCTTGGGATCCGGTGCCCCGCAGCCGTTTGCAGCCTAATGTCGATGTCGGCTAGGGGTTTCCATTTTTTGGGCTTGGGACCCCTTCTGGTGGGTCGATATAAAAGAAGTTCAGACTTTGATAGTGACAGTTTGAGGCCCATTTCCTTGATGCAGACTTCGACACATTCGACGGCATCTTGAAGGGAGCTCTCTACGTAGCCTTCCGAGCCACCGACACTCCATACGGTGATATCGTCCGCGTAGATGGCGGACTTGATGCCTGTCAGGCTTGAGAGCTCGGCGGCTAAGCTGCACATGACAATGTTAAACAGCAGCGGGGAGACGACTGAGCCCTGCGGGGTGCCGAAGGGACCTAGGTCGTAGGGCGCAGGCTTGAGATCCCCTAGCCTGATAGTGGCTCTTCTATCCCTAAGGAAAGAGCTGGCGAACTAATGAGAGTTCTCTCCTAGGTTGAGGCGAGAGATAGAATCGAGTATGTGAAAGTGCGAAACATTGTCAAAGGCCTTCTCAAGATCGAGGCCGAGAATGGCCCTAACGTCCTTTGTCTCCTGATCAATAACGTGATGTTTCAGCATTTTCATGACGTCCTGAGTGGATAGGTGTGGTCGGAAACCTATCATGTTGTAAGAAAATAGGTTTGTTTCGTCTATATGCTTCGAAATCCGATCCTTGATTACGTGCTCGGCGACCTTGCCTATACAAGACGTGAGGGAAATGGTCGTAAGTTGTTAAGACTGGGACTCCGTCCCGCTTTCGGGATGAGAATTACGGATGCCATTTTCCAGTGTTCTGGGAAGACACCCGACTCCCAAATACGATTGATTTCTTTGGTGAGGGTGGTGACAGAGTCGTCGTCTAGGTTACTTAGCGTCTTGTTCGTGATGCCATCTGGGCCTGGGGCGGAATTCCCGTTAAGTTTGGTTAACGCGTTCTGGACCTCTGCTTCCGGGAAAGGCTTGTCTAAATCTAGGGCTGGTGATCCCGTGTATTGCGGGTAGCTAGAAGGCGGTCGGTCTATGGCCAAGGGAGGTATCTACGGGCTAGAGACTCCGTTATTTGAGCATCCGATCTCGCTTTCCTTTCCGAGTGTAGTAACTTTTTTACAACACTCGTCTGGGTAGATTTAGATTTAGTCGCCTGGAGCAGGTGTTTGAGTAGGTTCCACTTTCCCCCCACTCTCATCTGTCCGTCCACCGTGTTGCAGATTTCGTCCCATTGCTGTTTCTCCAGCGTCTGACAGTGGGCGGCTACTTCCTGATTAAGATTCGCTATGCGCTTCCTCAGTCTGCGATTCAGACGGTGTGATTTCCACCTCGTATTGTGTGTGTCAGGTCCTGATGCCAACAAACTTGTCGAAAAATGCAATGAAATTGTGGTCAGTTTGTCCAACTGGACTCAGGCGAACAGGCTTAAGGTAAATTCAAAGAAAACAATAGTTATCGTGTTTCGCGCTAAAAATAAACCCCTCGTCATTCATAATGATATTTACTTTCAGAATCAACGTATTGAGTTGGTCGAAGAGTTGAAAATTCTTGGAGTATATTTTTCTTCTGGTTTACGTTGGGATACCCGCATCAATTATCTTTGTGGTAAGCTATCTGCGGTTACCGGTGCTATGGCGCGCTGCCGCGCATTCTTGCCTACGGGGGCTAAGCTGCAAATTTATTACGGTCTATTCCTGTCATATGTACACTACTGTTACATTGTCTGGGCAACAACTTCAAAATGTAACATGCAAAAACTTGTAACAATTCAAAAGAAAATTGTCCGCCATATTGAAAACGTTGATCGATTTTCAGCCACACATGGTATATTTCTCAAACACAAATTACACCGCGTTGACAGGCTATATGAATATAGATTATTAGAAAAAATGTATTTCTCATCCAAAAATGTTCAAAATTACTTTAAGTCACTCGCTAAGCTAGAACCTCACAAGACGAAGCACACACGAAACCCTGAGGTATGGAAGGTACCTTGGTCCCGTAACAACTACAGCCTGCAATCACTAACTCATATTCCAACCATACTCAACCGGTACAAACACACAGCCGCATTCAATAAAAAACATCTGCGCGACTACTTTTTATCTTTATAATAACTCATTACCTTGCATCCTTGTACGAAGTGTCATTGTTACATTTTATGTATACGTGTGATGTATGCTGATCTGTATGTATAATGCTTTCGATGCGAATGCTATGTAAAAACACTTGGTGACATGTGTCATGCATGTGCTATTGCCATGTAAGGGACCCTGGGCCTTCGTCAAGCTGCTGCGACAGCTTTTTGCCCAGGTGTCCCTCCAGATTGTTTTTTTCTGGTAAATAAAATTGAATTGAATTGAATTGAATTGAAGAAGGGCGCCTTTTGCTTCCAGAAGATGAGCAAGCCTGCTGTCCATTTTACCGACCTTTAGATCACTCTGGATCGTTTTGGTGGCCGACTTGACGTCTTCGCTAAGCTGAGATAGCCACTTGTCGAAGTCCGGTTGATCATTGCCGTTGTGTGTGTTTCTAGTTCTGATCTTACGGAAGAGGTCCCAGTCTGTGAACTTGAAGATTATAGGGGGTTTTCTTTGAATTTGTAATGTTGTACTGAGAATATAGTGATCACTCCCCAAGTCTACGCCCTAGTTGGAACACGAGACCTCTCCCGTAGTTGCAACAAAAGTCAGATCTGGGGTGGTATCCCTGCAGCAAGAATTTCCAGTGCGTGTAGGAAACGTGGGGTGCGTTACCAGAGTGAGATTAAGGTCTGAGGCAGCTTGCCAGAGCTCAGCTCCTTCGGCAGTGGTGCGAGGATAGCCCCACGCGTGATGTGGAGCATTGAAATCCCCCGCTATCACTGTGGGTGCTCCCGCATTTCTAGCAATCGTAAGGGCTTTCGAGAGCAACGTGGTGAAGCGATGGTGCCTGCCCTTTGGAGAGCTATAAATGTTGAGTACGAAGATGCTGTTCCTCAGCTTGCTGCCTGGTATGATCTCTATCAGGGAGTGTTCAACTCTGCTGTGTCCCATGTGTAGATTGTGCAAGATGGTAGTGCACTTCTTAGACGCCAACGTGCAGATACCTCTGCCATCTGGACCTTTCGTGACGTGCGGCGTGTATCCTGACAGGCTCACAGTTTCTGTCAGTGTTTCTTGTACCATAACTTGTGGTCGGATTGACTGGGATTTGATATACTGCTATAGGGCTGCCCTTTTTGGTTGGAAGCTCCAACAGTTCCATTGCTAAATAACGAAATTGCTAAGGTGTCCCGCCATTGCTGGGCACATCAATAGTTCTTTCCTGCAAATTCGATGCCACCACGTGTGTGGTCGTGACATTAGGATTTACTTTCGTTGGAGTAGCCTGAGCTGTGCGCTGAAATTTAGCTTGGTGAGCTTCAATCGTTGTGACTATTGTCCAACGCCGCAACCGACTGCACCACCGCCTCCAATGTATTTTTGATCTCATCCAAACTGTCCTTGACCTGCGCTTTAAAATCTGAGTCCTCTTCCTTAGATGGTTTGGCTAGCACTCTCCCTTTTGTTGGTTTTGCCCCTGCCTGGACGTCCATAGGGACCTCATCGAGGATTGTAGCCGATGCGGCCACTGTGCCGGGGTGTGTGATAGGAGGGGATGGTGATGGAATCTGCTGAGATTTCCTCAAGTCGGCTATTTTAACTCTAAGTTGCTCGACAAGTACCCAGAGGCTAGCATTTTCTCTCTGCATCTGCACTAAAATATCCGTGTTTGGCCCTGGATAAGCGCCCGCCTTTACCTGTGGGCTCTTTACCTTGGATGCCCAGGTCTGGTGCGGATCTTGCTGCTCAGCAATGCCGACGGCAGGTACCCTGGATCGGGAACGGCCCCTGGATCTCGAATGGCCACCTGCTCTGCCTCTGGAACGGGAGCGTCCCCTAGAACGGGAGTGCCCTCGGCGTGTGTGCAGCTGGTGGCTGTCGTCAGGCGAGCGCCAGCTGCTGCTCGGGCCTGGGGCGGTAGCGCGGCTACCTGCCCCCGCTGGTAGCGTCGGGAAGTCTCCGTCGCCAGCTGTAAAGTTAATGTTGTCGTCGCCGTCTTCCACAAAGGCCGACATATTTTGCATCAGCCGCTACTCCCTTCTTCTTCGTCGCACTATGTAGGGCACTTGAAAACGTTGTTTACACCTCTTGTCAGCCGTGGGATGTGGACCACCGCACAGCTTGCATTCCGGTGTGCATACATGACCCGCCGGAGGCGATGACATACCGCAGCCTCTACAGACCGCGTCTTCTGGATTTGGACAAACATCGGCTCGATGACCAAGTTTTCCACAGGCATAACAGATATCCGTCGGTCTGCGATACAGGGTGCAACGCACCAAGCTTGTGCCACACATGATGTAATTTGGGACTTTCAGTCCATCAAAAAGGACTATCACCGTGGTGGAATTTTTGATTCTCTTGACCTGAAGTGCTGTAGGGTTCCTTGGGTGCACGATAAGTGAGTAAAGCTGCTCTGGGCCAATGTCCGAATCTATACCCCTGATGACACCTTCGCATGTGTTGTCGGGGGCAGCTCGGTAGGCACTAACTTCATAAATGGCCACACCGAGAGTAATGGTGGTAATTTTGGAATACGCTCTGGCATTCTTCTCAGTCGGTGTGCTGATCACTGCGATATTCTGCATCATATTCGGGCATACCACGTCTTCTGCGACGTCTTCTTCACTGAGCGCTGCAGCCATTGCGAGTGACTGGGCAAACTTGATTTGGCTGACATTTCTCATGTTGAGGCCGTTTCTAGGTCTCACGATGATTTGATGGTGATCTCTTGGGAGGTGAGGCAGTCTCGAGGCAGTGATGATGCGTCTCTTCATCGCAGCTCGCGAGCGACGAGAAAATTCGGCGTCGCCAGGCGCCGAGACGCTTGCGTGCGTCTCGTTCGTGGGCGTAAGCTTCGCACGAAGTTTGCGTTTAGCGATGGCCACAGACCATCCAGGGTCTTGGAGATCATCTGGAGTAATATCCTCCCCGTTGACAGTGACTTGTGTAGACATCTTGCACGTAGAATGCAGGGAAAACCCTTCCGGGAAGGGCCGGCGGCGGCCCCGCCGATGGGCAGGCAACGCCTTACGCGTTCGGAAGAAAAGTCTTCAGAGAGGATCAAAACGTCCACCCACCGTGAAAAACTTGCTGTTGACGAAAGCTTCTTGCCTTTATGCGTCGATTGGCACGAAGAGTCGCTCACAAATGGGCAGAAAACTGACCGAAAACATTCCCGAAAGCGGAGGCCGATGTTCGCACGTCCGTACTAGTCGGCGCCCCCTGGCAGAATTTTTTAATATTGCAAATGCACATAAATCACCAAACTCAGTCTAATATTTGTAATTACACAATACTGTCAAATAAGAGTTAGCATAAAAGAACAAGTTACAAAACAGTAGTTCATAAAGTCATGAATAGGTGTGATGATCTACAATTGATAACGATTCACAAAGCAAGTTCCAACAGTTATTATACGCGGTATGTAGGATTGTAGGAATGGCTTGTTGCTCGTCATCAAAGTTTCTTATCTGGAATCTGGCAAACATGAGAAGAATGCAGCAGAAATACACAGTTTACTAGCTGCAAGGGTTGAACAAGCACTAATAATAATAATAATAATAATAATAACATCTTGTGAACATGCAGACAGAACATCAAAACACAATACAAAATTGGCCAGCCAAAGCCTCATTGGGCATGGAGGGCAGAGCAAACAGACAGCAGACACGGGAATTAGTTTAGCTATCACCACTAAAAAAAGAAAAAGAAAGAAATGCAGGAAGAAAAACATTTTTTTTGTTCACAGCTACATGCAATATACGCCCCTGTATACAGCAGTGCGTGGACAAATAAACTGATACCAGCACATATGACATCACTTAGCCTTATGTAAGTTGAGGGTTCACACACGGAATTGTGACAGAATAGTCATACAATAACGGAACACATCAGACCTTTGGTGAGGTAAAAAAGTTGGCAAAGCAGGAGAAAAAAAGGAACACATGGTAAATGCATTGTAACATCACTCTAACAAATACACAAAAAGATGAATTTTACTTTCATTAGTACATCAACAACTATGCGCAGCTTGAAATTGCACGGTTACCTTAAACTGAAAGGGTGATGGTAATTATGAAGGGGAATTGCAACACATACGTTAGTATAGGCATGGTACTCTGCACGAGACTTGCTAAACAAAAAAGAGAGCACAAGGCAGTGGAGAACAATTTTACATCATAATGTAGTGGATGATCAGGTTATAAATACACAAGCATAGAAATATCAGCGCTGCTATTCCCGAAACATATTTTAAGTGCACTCCACGTCAACTTGTGAAAAGCAAGCACTTGCGTGATCTTTTGTTTAAATCGAAAAGAAAGTTCCACCACGAAGACCTAAAGAACATCCTCCACAATAATCCTAAAAAATTTTGGAAAATTTTGAAACCTAAAAACCAGTCACACAACATCACGCTCGTCTTCCCTGACGGCACTGAAGTACCACTTCCTCAGCAAGCTAACGTGATGAATTCGTACTTCTCCTCTGTCTTCACCGTCGAGGCCGTCCAGAACGTGCCAGTACTACCTCGTCAAAGTTTCAGCAGTATGGTACCGATTCTTATCTCAGCTCAGGGTATTCTAAACTCATCGACAACCTCAAAACTTCAAGTGCTCCAGGACCTGACGACATACCGTCCAAATTTCTAAAAAGTACAAAACTAGTCTCGAGCCACATTTTGCAAGTTATTTTCACTCAGTCCCGTCAAATTCCCGATGACTGGAAGATGGCGAAAGTTACACCAGTCTTCAAAACAGGTAACCGGTCGGATTCGTCCAATTACCGCCCCATATCGCTGACATGCGTGTGTTGCAAAATATTAGAGCACGTCATTTTCTCGCACATTGCCCGTCATCTCGAAAATAACTCTTTCTTTTATCTCAAGCAGCATGGTTTCCGCCCCGGCTTATCATGTGAAACGCAGCTGGCTGAATTCACTACCGATCTGCACTTAAACCTTGATTCCTCCTATCAGAATGACGCCATCTTCGTCGACTTTTCTAAAGCCTTCGACCGCGTAGCCCATCGTCGTCTCATAACGAAGCTTTGCACACTAAATATCTACCCGCTTACACTATCATGGTTAATATGTTTTTTGACAGGTCGCTCACAGTTCACTTCCATTGGTGGAGAGTCGTCCACTATAACAGATGTGCTTTCCGGGGTTCCGCAAGGATCGGTCCTTGGCCCTCTTTTGTTCCTCATATTCATCAACGACTTCTTGCCATCCGGAATCACATCGTCCATCCGTCTTTCCGCAGACGACCGTGTTGTGTATCGCAGAATCACCAACAGTACGGATCAAACATTACTGCGGCAAGACCTTAACATCATCGAGGCATGGTGCTCGCGCTGGCTCATGGAACCAAATGTTTCTAAATGCAAACACATGCTCATCTCTCGTAAAAAATCCAACCTTGTTTTTCAGTATTCATTAAACTCCGCCGAAATATCTCCAGCGGATTCCTACCGCTACCTGGGTGTCCTCATAAACAGCACCTTGACCTGGTCAGACCACATTATCAAACTCGCAGCAGACTCCTCCAGGACACTTGGATTCTTAAAAAGATCTCTTCGGCCCTCCCCTCCCGCTGTCAGGAAACTTGCATTCGAAACGTTCGTCAGATCTAAACTAGAATTTGCTTCGGCCATTTGGAGCCCCCATCAGGATGATCTCATCAGCTCCCTCGAGGCGGTGCAAAATCGTGCAGGCCGGTTCATATCATCTCAGTACAGTAAACATGTAAGCGTCACTCTTATCAAAACGTCTCTTGAGCTAACCCCTCTAGCTGTCCGCAGAAAATCCGCACAGATCAGCCTCTTGCACAAATTGTATCACAACTTTTCCCACCTGCATGGCACTCTGCTCATCCCTCCAACTCGCACCTCCCGTCGACTGTTCAACTCCAAAAGCGCACAACGTCTTCATGGCTCAACTCGCGCATTTAACAAATCCTTCTTGCCATCAGCCATTGAACAGTGGAACAGTCTACCTGAATATGCTCTTCAGGAGTGTGACCCAGCCAAATTTAGAGTGTTGCTGTCTTCTCTTTTTAGCTGACCTTCACACATACCAGTTCTTCAAAAAAGCTTCGTCTTTCCAATAAAGTTTTTTTTGAAAGTGTATTAGTTCTTACACTTTCATAACTTGCTTTATCTTTATGTTCAATGTTGTACAGTGTATATCTGCTTCTCTGTTATACTTTAAGCACTGCATTTGTGTCATGACATGTCCTTTGATATTTATTTGCTCGCCCCCCCCCCCCTATGTAATGCCTTGTATAAGGTCTTTAAGGGTTTAATAAATGATGATAATGATGCCACGCATCACTATGGGGTGTACACATGCTATGATGAGCAAATTGAACTGTAAGGTAACTGCACTGAATTCTGCGACCTTAAACCTATTACTTCACATTTGTAGTGGCTACCTGTTTTCCAATGCTGCGGCTACCACACCTGGGATTTCTGCTTTGTGTGGCTCGCTCATTTTCTTTTCGAAGGAGAATGTGAATCCCAGTTTTCAAGAGCCTTTGAAGCAGCTTTCTCTCAATTTTGTGCCATGCAGGAATACAGTTAACTGTTGTGACACTATTGCGAAGAGATTCCTCAAGCTGAGACAAAAGCAGTTTGTTATGAAGGTGGTTTTCAGCATTCGCACGGAATAAGTTTTCTGCTGTTTGCAAGAACTGGAGAACTGTGGGTGAAGGCAGAGCAAGATTGATGTTATTAGTGTATGACTTCAGCTTAGTTAGGCTACTGGCTTCTTTGGAGGTTATTGCATCTAGGCACAGACCACAGGTGGTCATGTTCTTTTGCACATTTCTGACTACATAGCCTGCTAGTTACTCAAAAGAATCTTGCTCAGATTGATCGAAGTCCAACATATCTCCGGGAAAAGCAACTATCCCTTGCGCATGCTGCAGCTGTGACCCTGTAGAAACGGTCTCTGAGCCAGTCATAGCAAACCCGAGATCATTGGTGTAACTGCTTTTGTTGCTTGGTGTGAAAAACCGGGCTAGTGTTGCCGCACGGATAGCGGAACGAAATTCAAGTGGTTTTGGCAGCGAGTTTTTTCCCTGAAGTGTTGAAAACAGTTTTTCGACGCTGTCTTGGCCAAAGCAGCTCAGCAGAACAAAAGAAAAACCTCGAACATTGAGGTAGTACTCTTGAATTTCAGGTGCTGCAGTGGTGCCAAGCACAACACCACTTTGAATTGGCTTCCAAACTGTTTTTCGTCGCTCTCCAATCCTTATATTTTGAAATAGCTTAATTACGTCTTGCAAGAAAGCAACTGTGTGCTCGTACTTCACTTCGTCCAGCCTGCTTATTGCGAGTTTAGTTGTTCTGGATGTCGTAATTTCAAACCATCTGAATACTACCTCGAAAAACCACGCCGTTGTCAAGGCTTCCATAGGAAGCTTACTTGCCTGGACAAGGTACCGCAAAGCTGCTCCAGTGTCATGATTGAAGAGCGAATAAGCCAAGCCCACTTTCATCTTCTCAAAATGTCCTGGGTCCAGACATGCTTCTTTCAAATGTGGTGCAATCTTGAGCTGCTGCTGCTCTGAATCGGTTTCTACAAGTTTTTTCACATGAGCAAGGTTCACCTCGTCTGATGGTAAATGATGCTTTTCAACGATGTCAGGTGGAATAAAAATTGTCTGCCCACAAATGAGGTGGTTCCTCACATCTTTAAGTAGGCAAGGAACATCTGTCATGAAATAAAGCTTTCTCGCAGGATCACAGGGGTGAGTGGAAGATACCGAGTGCCTGGAATGTTTTCCCACGATCACACCAAAATGTCTCCACAATGCTTGGATTCCCCCGCCCATATCACTTATGACTGCGTCGACTTTGATGCCGCTTTTCTCGCACTCCTGTATGGCTGACAAAATGAACTCTTTTACCTCACTGGAGTTAAAAGAATCCCCTGTGAAGTGGTAGGCAATTGTCTGTTTCCAACGTGTAGTTACTCCTCCTAACATAAATACCAGAGCGTGAGTAGCCACTGCATCTGCTGGAGCAGTTCCATCGGCCAGAGAAATGGAAGGCCTGCCGAATATGACATGAGTGGGAGCGTCGTACGCCAGGCCTGGTGCCAACTGGATCTCATCCAGCATTAAAACTGCGTGTTTTTCGTGGTAGTCCATGACACCAACCTACTACGAAAAGCCCGAGCAAGAAAGGAAACATGACAATCTCAGCACAGGAAAAAGTTATGTAGGTCAATGATCTTAATATTAGCTAGGTACATATTGTAAGAATGAAATGCCATTCAAAGAGCATGCTGTATTATTCAACAAGTTTGTTTAAATGAAGTGATACTCAAACACAAAACGATCCCTTAACACGTGTAATGTATTGGTGGAAGTAGCTACACGACATGAAGGTTGTGTTTCCTCGTCACTCCCATGCATGCCTAGATCTTTATTTCCTATTTATCTACGGCAAAAAAGCAAATGAGATAACTTATGGTGCAGTCTTTGACAACGTGGGTTTCATGACGTGAATTTACCCGTTCTGAGCAGATCATAAATTTGAGCTCAAATACATGTTACTCACCTTGAGAGACATGGACTGGATATTGTCATGCAGGAGGCCTGGTGTGAATTTGTGATCCTGCAGGTGCCTTTGCAGAGTCCTCTCTTGGCAAATGAGTACCAATTTCCCTCACAATATTGTACCCTCGAGAACCACATGATAGCCGGATTTTCAGTGCCTTCTTGATTGTTGCATCTGTCCAGGATGTCCCTCGCATACTCTTCCTCTCCATGGATAGCAGTTGGTACGCGGCCATGAAGGAAGCAACATTCTCCTTCATCAACGCTTTTTCTTCGATGGCTTTCCTTTTGTACCTTTGTGCAAGAGCTCATCTTGTCTGTACTGCCTCTAGCTGGGCTTCAAGCGCAGCAATTCTTTCCTGAAGAGCGGTCACTCTTTCATTAGGCAGCTGGCTTGCTTGCATATGGTAAGTGGCAGCGTTAGGAGGTGTCAATTCTGGAAGAGCAAAACACCGTGGCCGAACAGGTCATGACGAGAGTAAAATGAAATGCTTTACATTCAAGCTGTTAATGTCACATGTTGTGCATATGCGCATTCCCCGTTCTGGAACATGTGGGTATGCATCACATATGATAGAAAGCTGCAGGCTTTTACAAGTACCGTACTTATAGCCATCACTAGGCGTGGTGTGCACATGAGCTTCAGGAGGAATCGGGCTACCGGCAGGCATCTCATCTGCACAGAACAACAGCCAAGGTTGAGGAATGGGTGCAATGCAACAATGTTTTGTGCAGTTTACCACACATTGACACTTACTGTCCAGCTGCTCAGCTGCTTCAAGTAAGAGCTTTATGCCGGGCACTCCCGCGTTGACTTCGGTCCCTGTGCAGTATTTGAAGCGAGGACATATAACCACAAGAATAAATAGAAGCACGTGTTAGCCTGTCATAAAGGTAAAAGCCAACCTCACCTTCCAACGAGGAAGCAGGCGTGTCTCTCTCATCTGTAGCAACTGCAAAATATATGAAGGCAAACGAGTTTTTAGGTATTTGAAAGACACATTTTTGTGGGAATACACTTACTTTCATCTGATGTGGAGCGGACGTTATTTAGAGCCACTACGGCACAAAGCGGGCTACAGGCGGGCACCTCATCTGCACAAAACACAAGTAGATGAAGGGATGTTCACTGCAACATGTGTACTTTAAACATGGCATCACACACTTACTGTCCTTATTGCTTAGCCAGTTTCATCAAGTTTATCCTTGACACTCTTGCATGTGTCACAACATGAAATGCTACAAAGTTTACGCACTCGGATATTTCTTGCACCAAAATTAGGTGCGACAAGCACACTTTCCGCGTTTGCTAATATGTTGTTTTCTTTCAGCGCAATATACTAAGTCATTCTCAATTTAGTTTAGAAATAACCAATCATTGCGTCTTCCGCAGTACTTACGTTCACAACGTTGTGGAGCTTGATCATGGAAGTGCGCGCCACACTGTGCCTGCTGTGTCTGCTGTATTCCTGTATGTATTTTCACAAAAATAAAAATGTACAGTTGAACGTAACGCTGAAATATATTTGGCCAATGGCACTTAAAGAAAAGGTTAACATACGGCGGGACGGCGGCTTCCTCAGTTTAGGCTGTTTCCTGTGCACGAAGATATTCGGTACTGCATTCCTCTTCAACTTTTTAATTTCGCTATTTTTAGGAATTACTGGTTCAAACTGGTCTTCGCTGAAATGATCCTGAGAAGAAAGACAATATAAATAACACTGAAAATGAAATGGCTTATGTAGCTGTTGTGTGCACAACGTCCCGGGCAACTCAATCCACAGTTCACAATCGGCACCAATGAACACTTTTCACAAGGTGCAAGGCAACGCACATCTGCGCATTTGTCGCAAGATGCAAGAAAACGCACAGTGTGTGACGTGATGCTTGGGGTGCGTATAACGTGCACTACCTCCACCATAAATTGATTTAATATCCAGGTTCATTAATCATGATTCTAACTTGTCCGGTACTAATTGCCCCTAACTGACAGGGACATACACACGAACTACCTGATGCACTAAGAATCTGTATACCGTTAACCATCTCCATATACATAAAACCTGCCTTAATCCGGCCACAGACTGCCTCAATTTGTTTCACTCCACCATGATTCTTATTTCCTTCCGCTTAATGATGTGCAATTAACTTCGATGTACACGAACTCTTATATAATGCACTTTGACTCTATAAGTTGCCGTAATACACCATTAAGTGCATTGACCTTTCCTAATACACCATGAATCTATTTTGGCAACCCTTGATTAACACAGCGGGCTTACTTCGATGTGCAGATAAACTGCCTTAGTCGACCTTAATGAGACGTTGTTCTGACTTGTTTACCGCTTACAAATGAAATGCTTTGCGTTCTGTACCTTGGACTAAATTAGACAAAAATGTGTACGAGATTTTTGTGACATTCCACCTGTGTCGTATTTGTCACGCAATTTTTGCAGCAATTCTATTAACACCGTCCGCGATGCCGCAGTATTGAGCTCAGACATATAGGGCAGTTGCCATGAAACTTGTGAGTAGCCGCCGCTAATCCTTTCGATTCCGGGTTCGCTTTTGGCAGAAGTCGGATAGAAGCGATATTCAGATCCGTGACTGTGCATTCAGAGTGCGATAAATGTTCCCCAAGAGATGTACGCTTACAATCTGCCTACTTCATAGCACAGTCACTTTGAGATATAAAAACTTTAAACACCACAGACTAAATGAACACACGTGGGAGTATATTTATGTCAACGATCGCATTAGTATGAATTTTTGAGCTTTGAAATAGCGACGAGAACGTCCTAACTTCTGGTAGACTTGAACGCCATGGCCTGAATAAAGTTGCCCTTAAGTCACAGGCAGCGTTAGATGCGAGCTCTGTCGACGCAGAACAGATCATTCTAAGCGAGAACAGCGCACAGCATCGCAACGTCAGGCGCAGACACACGCACGTTCGGCGGAGGGAGGGAGCAAGTTGTAAAAAGACGCCAACTTAAGCGTGCTAAATAACCGCGAACAGCATGGAATCATACCCAACCACATTTTTAAAGAGGCAAGTGTACGATAGGATAAATGATACGTGGAACTTACCCCACAAAGCCTTGCGTTTTTCGCAACCTCGTCGAAGTCAGCACGCCCGATTCTATGTATCCTAGCTTTCCTCCTTTGTATGTCATTCTTTCCGCTTGGCAAGAAAAAAGCCTTTTCCCTCGCCTTGTCGGTTGCGACAACCGAACGCACAGCAGCACGGCACAATATACAGTTCCCGTAAACGGGGCACTAAGACACTGAATCAATCCGCTGACGCATACAGAAGCACAGCACCGTCGTCTACAATGGTCGCACTGGCCCGTATGTGGCGGCCGGAGCAGCCGGAGGGCCGGAGCACGAGGGAAAGAAAAAAAAATACAGAGGCTCCCCTCGTGTTCTTCCACGTGACACGAATTGGCCCATGGGGCAGTGGAGAAAGTTGGCGCGCCAGCAGGTGGCGCGAGGAAACGCGCAGGAGAGAGCGGTGGCGAAAACGCAATGAATGGCGCTACTTTTAAAACTAGAGTGGCTTTAGTCGAACCGATGCAAACGCGACACCTAGTCAAACCGATGCAAACGCGGTGTCCACTCCCCGTGCTGCTTCGCATCGCCTCATGGTCCCCTTTAGCGGGAGATGGTGCGATTTTCTCATTAAGCCAGGTCTTCGCAGGAAGCGTACCCGAGTGCAGCTTGAAGAAAAACGTTTCCGCAGCGGGTGATATACACACTTGACGTATAAGGAAATACATACACGTCATGTCCAGATAGAAACAAATATGGCAATCGGTAAACAGGCTCAGAGAAAAGGTCGTTCACGAGTGCAGCCGATAGCGTTGTTCTACCGACAGTGTGCAAATACGCTAATGTGAATCTAGGTTTTAAAAATCGGATAGTGTCAACAATTTCTTTCAAAAAGCCCCACAGCCGCGATATCTTCAGGAGTGCTTGTGGTTACAAAAAGAAAAGGGAGGTGATAAGCAATGCAGGTCCTAATAACCGCTAGCACAGACGCATGACAGACGTCTTGAAGATAAAAGAATCGAAGTACCGTCTCTCGCACAAGCAAATGCCCAAGATTGAGGCCCTCCTTATGGAGCGGTAGAAAAAGATTGTCTCTTCTCATAGCTTCCCAAGATAAACGCCAAATAAAACAAGCGAATATTCTATAAAATGCCTGCAAATGGACACGGGAGCAGTGCAAAACCTGCAGAAGATCAATAAGTTTTGACGCTAGAAATGCATTGCATGCTTTAGGACTAGGAAAAATAGAAAGTACAGTGAAGTGTTGGGCTAGTTGGTAAATAGTCATACTTGCGGAATCGAGCGTTGAAAATTTAGGAAGGAAAAGTGTGGACAGGAAAGACGCTCACTTGCAACTAAGTTTATTCATACGAAGAACAGCCACCCACGAGAAAACCTGAACTGCGCATGTGCAGTTGTCTCAAAACTCCGTCCAACCACACCCAGAAGTCGAAAAAGGAAGTGAATGACGCAACAAGGTGTGAAGCTAGCCTAGAGCCACGCATGCGTCGCTAGTTAGGAGCAAAAGGTGCGAGATTTTTGTTGAACACTAGCACGTGCGGAAACTACACAGGCAAATAACACAAGAAGATGAAGGGTGGAAAGGGGCACTGGTCAGTTCGAACATATGTCAAAGAGCGTCAGCTCTTTGTCCTTCAGGTGCACAGACGGAGCGCTAATACAGCGATCACCGTGCCCGTTTGCCCGTTAATCTGATAAGCCTCAAGGATTTCCCTATCCACACGACCCTTAGCCCTCCCAGTGACCTTGGTGTTGTATAGAAGCACAGTGCATCCACATCTCCTAGTGTGCGCTGGTAGGTGCGCGGCGTTGTTGACGACCCCCAAAGAATATGCATGCTCCTTTAACCTCTCGTTGAGGCACCGCCCCGTCTGCCCTATATAAACTTTGCCGCAACTAAGCGGAATCGTATACACCACCTCAGTGGTACAGGGCACGTAGGGCGGCGTGTGGCTTTTGTCACACAACTTTCTCTTGGTCGCGCTGCTTGCGAGTGCGCACAGCCGGGAGAGTTTCATAGGAGCAGTGAAAACGAGGTCAACGCCGTGTTTCTTTCCGATCCTCTTGAGGTTGTGAGAAATCGAGTGGATGTAAGGCATTACAACGTACTTCTTTGGTCTCTGGCGTAACATTGCACTGGGTGGGGCTTGAAGCTTCTTTATTAGAGCGGATCCTACCGCCACCAGTAGACTAAAAGGGAAACCCGACGCTTTTATTCGAGACACCTGAAGGTCAAAGCTGTGGCTCAGCCGGTGTTCACATGACTTAATCAAGGCAGACTTGAGACACGATGAGGCGATAGCCCTTTTCACTAACTTAGTGTGAGATGAGTCATGGGGTAAAATGGATTTCTTTGAACGCGGCATGTATTCCCAGGAAAGGTGATCGTCATGATTAAAATACAACGATAAATCTAAAGACTGCAGCATATCATTGTCAGGAAGTTCCAGGGTAAAACATAGGGACTGCGCGCATGCCTTGAACCTTTTGAACCAAAAAGTACTGCCTTGAACTTGAACCAAAGAAGTACGTTGTAATGCCTTACATCCACTCGATTTCTCACAACCTCAAGAGGATCGGAAAGAAACACGGCGTTGAC
This sequence comes from Hyalomma asiaticum, assembly GCA_013339685.2. Lineage (NCBI taxonomy): Eukaryota > Metazoa > Arthropoda > Arachnida > Ixodida > Ixodidae > Hyalomma > Hyalomma asiaticum. The sequence continues at coordinate 74,243,280 of CM023481.1, read as the reverse complement.
CTCGTTTTCACTGCTCCTATGAAACTCTCCCGGCTGTGCGCACTCGCAAGCAGCGCGACCAAGAGAAAGTTGTGTGACAAAAGCCACACGCCGCCCTACGTGCCCTGTACCACTGAGGTGGTGTATACGATTCCGCTTAGTTGCGGCAAAGTTTATGTAGGGCAGACGGGGCGGTGCCTCAACGAGAGGTTAAAGGAGCATGCGTATTCTTTGGGGGTCGTCAACAACGCCGCGCACCTACCAGCGCACACTAGCAGATGTGGATGCACTGTGCTTCTATACAATACCAAGGTCACTGGGAGGGCTAGGGGTCGTCGGGATAGGGAAATCCTTGAGGCTTATCAGATAAACGGGCACGGTGATCGCTGTATTAGCGCTCCGTCTGTGCACCTGAAGGACAAAGAGCTGACGCTCTTTGACATATGTTCGAACTGACCAGTGCCCCTTTCCACCCTTCATCTTCTTGTGTTATTTGCCCGTGTAGTTTCCGCACGTGCTAGTGATCCACAAAAATCTCGCACCGTTTGCTCCTAAGTAGCGACGCATGCGTGGCTCTAGGCTAGCTTCACACCTTGTTGCATCATTCGCTTCCTTTTTCGACTTCTGGGTGTGGTTGGACGGCGTTTTGAGACAACTGCACATGCGCAGTTCAGGTTTTCTCGTGGGTGGCTGTTCTTCGTATGAATAAACTTAGTTGCAAGTGAGCGTCTTTCCTGTCCACACTTTTCCTTCCTAAATTTTCAACGCTCTAATCCGCAAGTATGAAAAAAATACAAGGTCTCAACCCTGCCAATTAGCCGCTTTTCGATGTATAGTACTTATGGCAGACGTCCGATGAGGACCAGTATTACGGTAATTACTAGGAGGCACCCCAAGGTACCGAAATGGAGCTTCATTGCAATGAACATTCGCAAACACTGAAGGAGTTGAAGCCCACATGCCTATCCAAAATTTATGCTAGCTCCCGCAGCGGCACAAAAACGAAATGTTGTATCTACTGCTTCCTGAACACTCGGTTTATCGGCGCAAAAGAAGGCAATGTCATCCGCATAAGCTAAAACTTTAATTTCTTCAACTTCATACCTGTATCCTCTAATGCTAGAATTGACAAGTACACTCGGACAAAGCGGTTCCATGTATATGGCAAAAAGTAAAGGGGACAGCGGGCGCCCCTGACGTACGGATGAATTCAACTGGATTACGTCTGAAAGAGTGCGATTTGCAATGAACCTGGTTGTGCATATTTTATAACAAAGTGCTATGCCATTGTATTTTTTCTGGTGATCTTTCGGACGTGGCCCCAGGAGAAAACCAGGTGACTGAATATGACTTGAACTTCCCTATTGAAAATTCTCTCTTGGTGGTTGCTGGAATTCGTGGTGGTTAAGATGGAAATATTAGTGGATATGGTGGAAATAATGACGGATATGCTGGAAAGCGTGATGGCAAAGATGGCTCATGGTGGTGAATAGTGGATGCATTTGGGGGAAATGGTGGCTGACGGTGGTGATGGCGAACGTGTCATGCTGTACTGCTTGCTGGAAGACGGTGGCGTGGTGGAGTCACGGAGGTGCCATGATGGCAAGCTTAGTGGTTGTGGACAGCGAGATGGTGGCATGGTGGAGGAATGAAGGTGCCATGGTGGCACACTTGGTGGCTGTGTACAGCAAAATGGTGGCGTGGTGGAAGCATGGTGTTGCAGTGATGGCAAGCGTGGTGGTTGTGGGAGAAGGTGGCTGCGTTAGCATACCTGGGATTGTAGTAATCATTGGCAGTAAAATGTTTAGGGTCTATAGTTGGTGCGCGATTAACTAATACGTTTAGAGTGCCCGAGAAATGCGGGACTCGGTTCTTTGAATTGCGTGCACCGGCCTGTTCGCACTACCGTTGTAGATTCTACGCCTATTGCACCTGAAACAGCATTATTCCGATCGAGCTGAGCTTTCCCTCTTCGCGAACGTGTGCCCTTACTAATGGTAATGGTAAGCGCATATGTGCAACATTCTATGTTGAGAACACGCGCCAGCACTCGTGCTGCATAGGAGGACGGCAGCAGCTGTCCTGGAAGTGCGCGCCCCGTTGATACACATATCACTGGTCACTGGAAGTATGCTGGTAAATGCTGCAGGGATGTACTGCACGACGGCTACTCTTAGTTACGTGCAGGATGGTACTTATCATGTTCTAACAAACAGCGCTAGACAAGGGACGGTGAGTGAACAAGATGTGCGATTAAGGTGCTGAACTAACAATTATAACCAATGGTTTACTGCCGCAGGAAAATGCAACATCTGTGCAGAAAAACTACAAAACATAGCCTGTGCGCATGCAAGATGCAATGCAGAAAAACTACAAAACATAGCCTGTGTGCATGCATACTGTGTTGGTTGGTCTTATATGCAAAGCATTTGTTTATATATCCAGCAATAATAAAACCACTGGTTGTTGAGCGCCTTGTGTGTCATTCTCTCACCGCCCTGTGTCTCCGAGTTGGTGATACAGGTAATCGGCATGGTGCACGCACAGGAAAAAAAGAAAACGAAAAACGAGGGGAGAGACCTTGCTGTGTTTCGTTGTATCTGCCCTCGTTTTTGTTGTTTTTTTCCTGCACTGTGTACCATGCCTACTACGCTGTCCTCCTCTTCTTATTACTTTTTGTTTTTTGCTTGTTGCAATCAATATTTGTACGACCACCACACATACGGCTCAACAGTATTAATTGCTGAATAGCATCATTTTGGCTGCAGCTGATAATGCACAGAATAAGAGCTACAGGGCAACTGTGTACTGTTGCGCATGCAATCTGGCGTTACACATGCAAATGAAGTGGTGCGGAACACGTTGGACCGAGGCCGAGGAAAACGTCGCGAAATGCAAGCTTGCATAAGTCACGTCATTTGCATAATTTACGGCAAATTTCAATTTTAGAATAGTATGTAAAATAAACACTACATTGCGTAAGCAGTTTTTAGCCTTAGAGCATTTGTTTCTGTATTTCCTTACACTGAAAACATGAGAATTGGTCTGAAATTTTGAAACCGAAACCGCAACCCGTGGTGTCGCCACCATCGCACTATTGCTGTTTTTTTTTCTTCCAAACATGGCGGCGCGCTGCGGCTGTCGTGTACAACGTGGTGGCGATATTTGTTTTCGTACGGACGGTTTCTGGTTGCGCTGCATCTCGGTGTATGTTTAGCGTTGTGCTCATTAGCTCCAGTGGACCTTCTTGAGCCAGTGTGAGGTGCGGTGTGCGATAGACTGAGAAAGCAGCAGCCGGCAGCGTCGACACCTCGGAGATCCTTTGTTGACATCCATTCGCCGAGGGACGTGAGTCGTCGCGACACCGTCTGTCAGTGTGTACGCGGATCAGTGAGAAGCAGTGCCGGAATGCTTTCTACGTTCCGTGATCTGTGTTCCTAGGAAATGCGTTCTCGTTCGCACACATCGAGGGTCGGCACATCGCTTCTCGATCTACGGACGAACGACGCGGCTCGGCACAGCGCCTCAAGGCCGTCAGACGACGCAAACTGGAATCAGCATGTTTCTTAACTAAGGTAGGTGGCTGTGAATGCTGCGCTTTGTGCCCTATCATTGTTGTGTGCAATCTTTACAGCAAAGGAAATCGAGTAGCGTGGTGCAGAGTGCGGTGCCGGTAGCGTTAAATTGGCGTGGGCACGATGTGTGGGCAGAGCTTAGTCGCAACAATTGCGAAGTCCTGGTCCGCCCGCGCTATCGTGCGCGAACATTCCATGAAAGGGTGCATAAAATTGTCGCCACGAACATGATCGTCTTGCTTTTTATACGTGTAGCTACATGACTCGCGAAACGTGCCTATTGCTGTGGTTATCGCTGATGTATGCAAGCGTTCGTGCATTAACTGCCATTTTAGCGCTGCAAACAACTGCGATCCAAAGTCATTATGCCGGTATAAAAGTGTGTTAGCTGCTATTAAAAAGGACAAAACTGAGGAAGTTCGAAGGATTATACTGCCTTAAAGGTAGTAGAATCGCTCGGCATTGTAATTGTGCCGCTTTGCTGTTAATTGAGAGGCTACGCTGTCGCATCGTTACTCGCCGCAGCCGATCACATGTTCCATCCAGGAAGACTTCATAGCCATTCCCTGTACAGATGTATGCCTTTGTAGCCGCACTCTCTCCCCTTCCTGTACTGTATTTCAAAGCCTAAACAATGGCATTTTTGCACTGTTTCATAGACTGCCTGGAGAAGTATACCAGCAGCCATCCACAACCTCCACCAGCACCACCGGCAGAAAGCAGGCTTGCTGCGGTCCGGAAGCACCTGCGCAGCTATTTTACGGAGGCTGGCCGCCAAGGCAAGCGAAAAAAGCCGACAGCTGCCAACACAATGTGCAATGAATAAAAATTGACTGCATTTCAACATACTAGTGAGAAGTTGGTAGATAATTTTGATCCTAAGGTTGATATAATGCCCTTGCGCACTGTATACTAGCATTCTTCAACCCTCATTAGGAAAAGTGCATGCTTTAAAGGCTACCATTAAACCCCTGAACTGTGCTCAGCAGCTCCAGAACTACTGTTGTGTACTACACATATGTATTCAAAATATCTACAGCATTGTTCAGTATTTTGCCATCGATACACATCTTAAATATATTCATATGCTGTCTCGTGCCGCATTCCTACCATCATGCCCATCCACTATGTTCCATCATGTTCCAGCATCCATCATGGTACACTATCCATCATGTCCCAGCTTACATCATGGTACACTATCCACCATGTCCTGGCTTCCACCATGCCACCATGCCATCACCATAATCCACCATGATGATGGATGGTGGATTCCACCATTTCACATACTGGCAATATTTTCAATAGGGTTGTGGAGGAACTACCCGGCGCTTCAGGCAATAAGCCAGGACGCGTGATTGGCAGATGGTCACGGCAATGAGGTTCACGCATGAAATTACTGCTTGTTGCTTTGGTTGTGCGGACAGAACAGATCCCAGAGGACAAGAGATGTATACTTCAGTAGAACGTTCTGGCGGGCTAGTTGGTTCATAGCTTTTAGAAGATTTTTAAAACTGCGCGAGAAGACGGGGAAAGTGGAAAGAGACACCTGGTCACCTGGTTCCCTCCTGGGGCCACGTCCGAAGCATCGCCAAGATCTTGAAGCCCGAGTATGCGCTCACTGTGTCTTGTGCGTTTCTTTCTACTGTCCCCACCTTCTGGCGCAGTTTTAGAAATCTTCTAAAAAGCTATGAACCAACTAGCCTGCCAGAACATTCTACTGATATGCCATCGTGTAATGCACCGCCTAGCCGTTGGTGACGGAGTAGCCTCAATAAAAGATCGTGGTGTACCTTGGCATGGACAATCTGAAGAAGAGTTACTTTATCGACACTTCCTTCAGTGCATTCAAGAATTGGCTGTGTTATATGTACATGCATCTGTATAAAACGACTTTGTATTACACGTGTTTGGTGATCCCCTACTAGTTTAGGGATAATAATCTGCAGCCTCTTTGTGAGTACTCTGGCAAGTACATAGTTTGTGCGTAACGTCACGTCCATCGTATGCACTTTCCGTCCGCCATTGCTAGGTACCTCGTTTGGGTCGCCTGCTTGTTCTCCGTGCAAGTGTAACGCGCTTCTGACGACCGCCGTGTACGGCGGTTTAAGCGTGGCGACGCCGAAGGGCGTTTCGAGTTTTGCCCTGCGTACTACAATGACCTTGCCGGCACAAAGCTGGAACGGTACGAGACGACGACCACTAGCACCCGGCGCTGATGTGACTGCAGACGTGAAGCTACAGCGGTGCCCGCTTCAGCGCAGGTGGACATAATCAGTTAACTGGTTTGGTCGACCCGCTACTTGTAACCGAGAAACGCCTATAAATCCCGCGGCGTACCAGCCACTGAGTGCTTCTGGAGGCAATTAACCGCTGCAGTGCCATTGCAATATGTGACAGGATCCAGTCGAAGCCCGTCGTCGTACTCCGAGAGGTGAGGCAAAAACGTACAAAAATCCATCATTCCGCACCGATAGTGCGAATGACACCAAGATATCTCGTTTATATTTCGCGGTTCCCCTTTGAAGCACAGGCGACTTGCCACTTTAGCAGACGTATCTGTTCATCTTTCCGCGATTGCATGTGCACGTTAAAAGTAAACACAGCGCAACGTTTCTAGTTGTCTTACATATTAACTGAAGTTGCGGTTGCACATTAGTGCAGGAATCATTTTGCGTGGCAATATAATGTCTCGCGAGGAAGTGGTTGTCCAAACACAACTTTCACAAGCCCATTCTTACCATCGTCTTCGCGACAGCCACCGGCTCAGGTAGCGGCGCGAAAGTGCGGTGCATAGTAGGGGGTCTACATGACCGACTCAAAGAGCGGTCTTGGTGCATATCTAGCACACGTCTAATCTTCAGAAAAGCACTGCGCCTCTCATGCAGGTCCAGGAAGCACGCTCGCACATTGGTACTATTCCTTAGAACATGCACACGAAGAAACAACGTGTGGCCCTCGGTCAAATATGAATTCCTGGCGTTTTACGTACCAAAAGCACGATGTGATACAATGCATGCCCTGTAGCAAAGGGTTCTGGAAAATTCAACTGCCTGGAGTACATTTGACATACGCTAATAACACACAGTGCACGGGTCTCTAGAATTTCGGCTCCACCTAATTGAGATCCGCCGCGGCCCGGGGCAACCTGCGCCTTTCGGGCAGCAGTCAATCACAGCTAAATGCTTCCGTACGCAGTCCAAGTGCTTAAAGGACGTCCAGTCGTCAGTGTAGTACATCTGCTTGTCCATCGGCAACCAAATGTGCATATACGCATTATTGCGCGCGAAACAAGGAACACAGAGAAGCGCGTAGACGGCCGTCCGTACGTCAACAGAACCGGCTTGTATCTAGCAATGACGGACGGAGCCGCTGAGGCCTCCAGAAGTGACGTGCGTGCAAACTATGCATATTTTATTATCGACTTTACATAGTAATATCGGCCTATATCCATTTCCCCTTTTATGGCTTCGCCGTCGGAACTTTTTGGGATTAAGGTTGTATAGCCCTGATAGAAATAATTAAATAGTTCGCCAAGTTCATAGGCCTCTTTAAGAAGCAGTTCAATAAAAGGTACAATCAGTTCTTCGAACACCACAAAATCCGCACTGAGGCCCTCTGGGTCAGGTGTTTTGTTTCTCGGTACATCTCCGATAGCATATTTAATTTCTTCCTTGTTTACTGGCCCATCCACGATGAGTCGATCATCTTCTTGCAAGTGTGGCATAAGGGCAATGAATGGATCGGCTTTTTCTTCATAATCACCCAGACGCCTAGCTGCTGTAAACAGGTTTCTGTAATGGTCTAAAAATACGGCCGTTAGCTTACTACCACTCTTCATGAGGTCGCTTTAACCCTCGATTTGGCCGGTCAGACTGACTTAATTTTTTTGGATTTTAGCAAAGCTTTTGATCGAGTATCCCATAGTAAACTTCTAAACAAACTTCACAGCTTTGGCCTACCATCTTTTATTATAAATTGGATAAAACAATACCTGTCCAACCGAACTCAGTTTGTTGATGTGGATGGGAAATCGTCCGAGCGTTTGCCAGTTACGTCTGGCGTGCCTCAGGGAAGCGTTTTGGGTCCTATTCTTTTTCTCATGTATGTGAACGATATTACTACTGCTGTGTGCCCTGATGTTCATATTAGGCTGTTTGCCGATGATTGTTTAATTTTCAAAAAGATAACTTGTCAGAACGACCAAACTTCATTAAACTGTAGTCTAGCGAAAATCCACGAATGGTGCACAACATGGTCAATGTCTCTCAATTCTGAAAAAACTGTGCTGCTGCGTGTAACCAATAAAAGACAACCATTTTTTTACACGTATAAGGTTGGTAACCAGATCGTCGTAGAGGCCACGGAATACAAATATTTGGGATTGACAATCACCAACAAACTTACATGGTCCTCCCACATCGAAAACATTTGTACAGCAGCTACTCGGAAACTTGGCCTACTTAGACACAAACTAAAAAACGCGCCACCCGATCTAAAGCTTTTCGCCTACAAAACTTTTGTTCTGCCTAAAGTTGAATACGCGAACGTAGTTTGGGACCCGCACTACAAAAAAGATAAGCATAGGCTCGAGATGGTACAGAGACGGGCAGTACGCTTCATATATAACAGGTACAGGAAAACAGATTCACCTTCATCTCTAATGCTGGAAAACGGGATCCCAACCTTGGAGGAGCGCAGAAAAATAGCAAGGTTAAAGCTTTTATTCTTACTTTATAATTTATTTTTTTTTATTTATTCAATACTGTGGGCCTTTTCAGGCCTATACAGGAGAGGGCATACAAAATACAGAGGGCTTCATTTCAAGAAAGAAAGAAGAAAGAGCGAAAATGTGGAGTACAAAGCAACCATATCGGTGACAACAAATATCAGTGAAAGATCTGTGCAAAAAAGGAACCATAGCGTACAGGTTCAAAACAAATACGGAAAGGACAATGAGAAAGTTATATCCTATGAACACAGCAGCATGAAAGGTACCTAGAAAAAAGCTGTTCAAGATGTGTAACCATGTGCGAGTACAGGAGAGGCACATCGTTTTTGTCTTTATTTGAACCAAGACCAGTAAGCCTATTGAAATGTCTCTAAATGGGATTCCACTAGCGACAAAAATGAATCTAGTTATTGTGCACTGACGACGTCGTCCGGCAGGTCGTTCCATATCTCTATAACTGAGGGAAAAAAAGAGTGCTTAAATGTGTTACAACGTGACAAGAATGGGCGTATGCACTTCTCGTTGTTAGTTCTGCTGGAGTGACGGTTCGGGGCCTTTAGGTATTCGTCTTTATTTATATTTACTAAATTGTTCAAGAGAAGGAAAAGAAACTTCAGACAGGCTAGCCGTCGTCGGCTAGCGAGAGTTGCGACACGCGCTTGAAGACGAAGTGCGGAAACACTATCCTGCCTGCCATACTTTGAGTAAACAAATCTTAAAGCCCTACTTTGAATTTTTTCTAATGCATCGGTCATGTTCTTTTGATGCGGGTTCCAAACTATTGCTGCATATTCTAGGATGGGTCTAATTAGTGTTTTGTATGCCGTTAGTTTAACCTGGGGAGAAGTGCCAGAGAGTTTGCGCCTTAAGAAACCCAGTTGTTTTAATGCTCGTGCAGAAACCTGATCAATATGGGCATTCCACTTTAAAGACTGCGTTATTGTGACCCCCAAATACTTTACCGTATTAACGTGTTTGATTTCTGCCCCGGAAAGAGTATAGTTAAAGCGAAGGGGTGCCTTTCTGTGTGTAACAGTAATGCACATGGTTTTATCTGTATTAATTTGCATGCCATGTTTTTCACACCATCTTCCAATGTTCTGTAAGGATTGGTTCAGTTTTACCTGGTCTTCTGTTTTGTTAGTAGGAGCGTATATGACGCAGTCGTCCGCGAAAAGCCTCATTGTAATACCTGGTTCCATAGCCCTGTAAATGTCATTGACGTAGATGAGGAAGAGTGTTGGTCCTAGCACGGAACCCTGGGGAACGCCTGAAAACACGCCGGCGCGGTCAGACTCAGCATTATTAAAGGAAACGTACTGCGTACGATTGGAGAGATATGCAGCAATCCAACAGACTACTTTGGAGTTGACGCCGAATGATTCAAGTTTTTGTATGAGTAGTGGGTGTAGAACGCGGTCGAATGCCTTGGAGAAATCAATGAATATTGCATCTATCTGTTGCCTAGAATTAATAGCAGTGGCAAAGTCATGAGTAATTTCTAAAAGTTGTGTAGTGGTCGAAAGCTTTCTTCGAAAACCGTGTTGATTGGAGTAAAGCAGATTATTATCTTCTAGGTAGTCCATCAGCGCTTTATTTATGATATGCTCCATAAGTTTACAACATGTGCTTGTCAGTGATATTGGCCTGTAGTTGTTTATCAGTTGCTTGCTTCCACTTTTATGAATAGGAATCACCTTCGCACACAACCAGTCATCAGGAAGCACCGCTGTTTCTAACGATAAGGAAAATATCTTTTGCAGGAAAGGGGATAACTGGCCAGCATAGCGTTTAAGAAATGTGTTTGAAATTTCATCCGAGCCATGCGATTTTTTAACATCTAGTTGAAGAAGCAGATGAAGTATACCAGATTCTGACATTGTTAGGTCAGGCATGTGCCCTACGTTGCAAGACAACGGTGAGTACGAGGGCTGTGTACGTGTGAAAACTGATTGGAAATAATTGTTAAAAGCATCTGAAATCGTTCGCGCGTTTTTGACTATACTACCCGATATTTCCATTTCACTCACATAGCCTTCTGTTTTGGATAAATACTTCCAAAACTTACGTGGTTGGTTTATCATAAAATCAGTTAAAGTGTGTGCGAAAAAGTTGTCTCTAGCAGTCTTTATTTCAGTTTTTAATTGACGTGAAAGCTCGTTGTATTCAGCAGGTTTGTTTTTACGTTTGCGGATTCGTTGTACTTTTCTTTTTAGGTGGATTATGCTTCTCGTAATCCATGGTGTTTTTCGTTTAGTTCTCTTTAGCTTAGTGGGTATGAATGTTGATTCACAATGCGCTATTCCAGATTTTAGTTTGTGCCACAGATCGAGAACACCCGACGACGCATTAAAGAAATCGTCATGTAATGCTTCGAAGAAATCAATAACGCTTTCATCGTTCGCTCTGCAGTAATCTTTAACTGATATATGCGTAGTTTCATGCGATAGGTGTCTTCCCATGTTATGAAGTGTTAACAGAATCAGCTTGTGGTCAGAGATTCCTTCTTCAACACTTATTTCTGGTGCTAAAGAGGCGGACACAAACGCAAGGTCAAGCACTGAATATGACGACCCCTGGATTCGAGTCGGTTCCATCACCAGCTGTGTCAACGAGAAACTAAACATTATATCAAAAAGTATGTCTGAACCTTTAGCAGGAGTGTTTCCGATAGTAAAATCGTCCCAGTTTATACCTGGCATATTGAAGTCCCCGGTAAGTATTACTTTTGTTCGCTCGTTCACACAGCCATGAAGAAACTCCTGTAGTTTTAGAAGATATTCATCAGGGGAACCTGGACACCGGTATGCGCCACCAATCAATACAGGAACGTTATTAATCAAAACCTTACACCACACACTTTCGTGACCTGCAATGCCGTTTTCTTTACGAAAAGACATGTTTCGTTTAATGGCAATGGCCACACCCCCACCGCGGCCATCTCGATCTGTACGAAGCAGTGCGTATTCTGACGGTACAATCTCTGAATCGTGAATATCGGGATTAAGCCATGTTTCCGTGATTACTACAACATCGGGTTCATACAATAGCAATAGTTCTTCAAAGTGCGGTATTTTGTTTACAATACTTCTTGCATTAAAACACAACGTAAAAGGCTCTTTGGTTTGCTGTCACGTTTTAGAAGTACTTGACTTACTGCGACCATCGGGGCGAGCACTTTTCACAGCTGTCATTTTATTTTCCGTCTCGTTCCATGTAAAGTAATCTCCGTTAATTTTAAGCTTATCGTAAACAAGTGTCACCTTAGCTCCGTTACGTCGATTCGATGCAGATGCCTGCCACAGCTTTTTCCGAGTTTCACGAACAGGCTTTGAATAATCTTCAGATATAGATATGGCTGTATTTTTTAGTTTATGACAGTTTCGTAACACCAAAATTTTTTCTGTAAAGTCATAGAAACGCACTATCACAGGTCTGTCACGGTTGGGCTTCTTCAAACCGATTCTGTGTGCGCGCTCAATAGATTTCACTTCGATGCCCATCATTCCAAAAAATATCCCTCGCGTCACTAGTTGTTTCACCGCTTCTGGTTTTTGTTCCGTTTCATTAAGACCATAGATGACTAGGTTGTTTCGGCGACTTCTATTTTCAAGGTCGTCGATTTTGTTGCGCATCTCATTAAATTCTCTACGCATGGCCGACACAGTTGCTTCGCATTTTTCAACCTTCTCTTGACATTGCTTTACTGACGCAAGCGTACATTCAATCTGTGAGAGCCTTAGCTGAACGTCTTTGAGACCCGTTTCAAGAGCTGCATGTGATGTTTTAAGTTCGGTGACAGCCTTTAGTATCTGGTCTATTTTGTCAGGACCTGGGTTTTCTTCAACGTCACCGCTCATTTTCAGTAGCAAAAATATCACACGGACACACTCTAGGTAGCAAAACAACATGTGCTGGGGGCTTGGCAGCACAACTAAGCCTACATGACTAGTTTTAGTACATTTAACAAGGGACCATTTATCACCAACCTGTATAACGAAGAGCAGGTGGTTTATCATGGTGCTCCGTACGGTGCTGCCAAGCCCAATGAAGCGCGCGCGGATCCTGTTGGGTCTTTTATGCTGTCCCGCTGACCCGTCGGGTGTCGCTGGTGCACCAAAAGGGCGTGGCAAGCGTAGAGCCATGATGGGATCCGTTCTGCCACGGCGATAGCGATAGCAGCGTTGTCCCAACTTCCACGTGTTGTCGACTACTTGATATTGCCCCCGCTGTGACGGAATGACCACAGCAATCCAGCAGAGGAGCGTGTTCAGTTCCGTGGAGTCCGAGGAATACCTGTATAACGAAGAGCAGGTGGTTTATCATGGTGCTCCGTACGGTGCTGCCAAGCCCAATGAAGCGCGCGCGGATCCTGTTGGGTCTTTTATGCTGTCCCGCTGACCCGTCGGGTGTCGCTGGTGCACCAAAAGGGCGTGGCAAGCGTAGAGCCATGATGGGATCCGTTCTGCCACGGCGATAGCGATAGCAGCGTTGTCCCAACTTCCACGTGTTGTCGACTACTTGATATTGCCCCCGCTGTGACGGAATGACCACAGCAATCCAGCAGAGGAGCGTGTTCAGTTCCGTGGAGTCCGAGGAATACCTGTATAACGAAGAGCAGGTGGTTTATCATGGTGCTCCGTACGGTGCTGCCAAAACTGAATGTGAATGCGCGCGCATATATTCAACCATTCTTGTCGCGTACGTCCAGAAATCGGCATGCACATAACCTTCTTCCATATCAAACGCGCACTAATCTTTTCAGGAACTCATTTTTTCCCCGGACCATTTCCGAGTGGAATTCACTGCCTGAAGATATTGTTTCTTTAAAATCTGTGTGTGATTTTGAAAGTGCGCTACTTGCTGATATAGGAATTGAGTAATCACTGTAAGCTCATGGCATTTTCTTATGGCATTTTTCTACACGTTCCACTGTTCTTGAATTTTTCACTTTGTCTACACACCCGACGTATTTCGGGTTTCTTTTCGTGTAATTGGTTTTTTTTGTTTTTTTGTTTTTTTTTTGCTATTGTATGTGTCACTCATGAGCTGTATAATTTCGTCATGAAGACAGGTTGCGTTGCTTCTTTTATACTTCTAGATAAGTTAGTAGCTTGCTTTGTTTCCCCTTTTGTGCATATAAGTTTCCACCTATGTATTTCCCCACCTGCATGGTCCTTTGCGACCGCAGTATACTGTAAATAAAGAAATAAATTTGTGTCGTCTCTATGCACACAGAACCATGTGATTCCGCTTCCACCATTTCTTTGGAAAGTGCATATCGCATTTCATCCCCAAGATCTTATTTTGTGGGTTCCTCGTCAATGAAAGAACCACCTGAACGCACCATTGCCCATTTGTACGATTCCCTATTGTACCTCTGCATCTGTGCTCGGACTATATTTATCTCCTCAACGTGTTTTCGGGTTTCTGACTCTCAATGGCATGCAACTTTTTGATATATGGATTTCAATGGCGCAAGGGCCATGTGTGGCCAAAGAGCGCCATTTAATATTATGTAATGTTGGCGGTGACCAACGAGTTACGATGACAGGCGTGGTTATATGGGGACTTAAAATCAAATAGCTGTAAGGCGTGAAAAAAAGAGCCAGGCCTGCGCGGAATCGCAGGACAGTGACAGCGTAAGCTGAAGGAGCGACGTTCCTAGAAGCCATTGTAAACGCTTGGGAAAACTAGTGCAAGTACAGGCGGTGGGTATCCGCTGCGCCATAACTCTGCGGTTTGGGCTTCTCTCTGCACAGCGGTCTGCTGTGCCCGCCCTTGCGTAAATGCCATATATGGACTGATACGAAGAAATCCATATGTGGTTATATTAAAAATTGGACAGATATGGCCATATATGGCATATACGGCCCTATATGGCCATATCTGCTCGATTTTTAATATATCCATATATGGACCCTTATAAGGCCATGTCTACCTAATTTGTAATATATCCGTATATGGCCCTTAATGACCATAGCTGGTTGACACTATAGGCCATATGTGAGTGCTGAATACATATATAAGCAAAAACAGAACAGAAATGCAAGATGGACCTTTCACGTTGTGTTTTTTATTTTGCAGCTATGGTTTCATTCTTCGAAGTTGTCTTTTGTCTTTTTGCTTCTCAGGTCGCTGAGCTTTGTGCCCATAAGATTACATTTTCCACTGTACTCGAGCTGGCACCTCGTGGAGAAGTCGTTTGTGCGAGCTGTAAATGGCAAAAGAAAATTGGAGCATGAAAGTAATGCGTATATATTCAGGACCAATAAATAGCTCTAAAATATGCACTGCTGATGGCACAAGGACACAATATTTTATATGTATACATGCATGCATTCACGTAGGCGCCAAGAACAACAATCATAAAACATCGGAGCGGGCCCCCATCGTTAAACCAACCTGCATGACCGTGCATGACTACGCAATGTGATGGTCAATATCCAAAGCACCTTACAAGCAGTTGCTCAATTATTATTTCAGTTTACTTCCGTGTACATCGAGGCTAAGGGAAGGGAGATGCTCGTCTCTGTTTTGTCAAAAACATTTCATGGCAATTAGCTGCACCTGTCACGTAGAAAAAAAACACTGTTTTTCTAAACGACGTGATTAGCTTAGTAATCAGGTGAGGCCGGTCCTCCGAAATGGCATCAAATATATGCACATAAAGCACTGTCATTTATAGCTGAACCAGTGCAATAAAGCCACTGACCTTTGATGTGTAGGCATGACTGAGTGTATTTTAACCTCTGGGAAATAGTGTGTGGTGTGCTCTATTTGGTAAATAAATAAAATACATGCAGATAATATCTAATATGCGGCCACACCATTTTCATACTCAATATAACACTTTCCGCTGCTTCTGAAGCAGCATGCGTTTCCAGCCTCATGGCTTCATGGCAAACCCACGAGCAGCAGCTGTCTCAACAGCTGCACTGGTGTCAGATTCCGCGAATAAGCTACAATAACGAGAATTTCACTAGTGAAAGGGCGGGGGTAGGGCACCGGTAAAACAAACAGAATTTCAACAGTAACCTTTCCAAGGCATTCGTCATGAAAAATCTGAAAATAATAGCGTATCTAAGCGCGGTACATCTGTTGGGTCATCTTCGATCTCGCCACAGGAAGAAAATACTGAATTTAGCATCTTACAACGCCGCGAAAGGGTCGGAAGCACGCGAGTTTTGCGATATTAGCCGTTTATCCAACATTCGATGGCGAAAACATAGCGCTTAACAGCTATTAAATTGTCCAATTCACGTTTCTGAACTGACAGACCGTATTAGAATTTTAGTAACAAGCATCAAAGCTTACATTGTAGCAATCAGCCTGGCATGAAAGAAGCCTTTGTTCTGCCACCAAACTTGCACTTGTGGCCCCACTTCGTTAGGAATGTGCTCTTCCGTCACCCCCGACGCAGGTCATTTTAGAACATCGAAGGTTGTCCAATTATTTGCGACGCGATCGAAACATGCCACTCAGTGCCACAGCACCACCATCTTCGTAAAGTACAGCCAGACAGCCCGCACGCAGCAAAACGTTGGTGGTGAAAATGGCTCAACAGTTGTGAAAACTATGCAAATATAGTCCGTAAGAAAAACGAAAGGGAGAGGTGTATCGTTCCGAGAGGAAACGACAAACGTAAAACAGAAACTCGCATATTTATATTGTTTCCGCGAAAATACGAACGTGTTTTGTCAAGCTGATGTGAAATGTGTTATGACTTAAGCCTGCCAGTGAGACATGTATATTTTCTTGCTGATCACAAGCAATGGACTGCTTTGTGGTCGCGAAAGTACACAGCGTAAACACGAGCGCTAGCTTTAGCAGCGCTTCACCTGATGCATCAAATGTGTTCCACGTGCACGTGGAAAAAGTGAGGGGCTGTCTCCAAAGGTCCGGGGCACTATTCCGAGAAAAAAAAAGCATGGCTCTTTGCGGAAGAAAAGAACCGGGCGGAGGGGCGGGGGGCTCCTTTTTGTCATTTATTTTTTGGCTTGTCTTTTGCAGTCTTTTGAGCAATGGTGGTTCAGCTGTAGAAAGAGTACAAGCGATAGTCCTCTTTCGCGCTGCACTCGGACAAGACGAGGTAAAGAAAATAAAAATAAAAGTAAAGAACGTTGCCGACACATTCAAACTATGATTCATTTAGCTATAACTTAGTGAAAATGCAATCTAGGCGCTTATTGTGGTAAAGCTGGCAAAAGTTTTGCATTATTGCACCACTACAATGCGCGCATATACACAAGTGCTTTTGGCTTTTGCAACTGCAACGTCGACCAAGCAACAATAGTTCGGCTTGATACATCGTTTTTATGCAGATAATAATTAGCTCGAGCTGTAGGTAAATCGCGCACTAAGTGAAATTACGATGCCATGAGAAAGCAGAACTCACCACCAACCCTCCCTTACTCTCTTTTACCATTTACCCTTAGTGTTTACTTTTTGCATTGATTTCTTTTGTAATTACTATTTTCTTTTTCTTTTTTGACTTTTTTTCTTTTTTTTTTGACTGGATAGGATGAGATATCTGGTTCTATCGATTATTAATGTGTATATAAATAACATTATTGGGTATTTATTGTTTCGCTTCGCGTGACATATTACGTACAGTCACCATGACGCGAGAAAATTTGAGTTTACATGCATATATATAGCGTGAGGAACTGCCCCTTAATTGGATGTAGACACATAAATAATATAAATACATCTATGTATATGACTGTTACGTTGCATCAATTCGCGATTCCATCTAAATGGGCGCCACCTAACGGACGCTCTTGGAACCAGCCGATCCAAGGTCGACCTCGAAACGCGGCATGGTGTCGCATTGCCCCGCGCTGTAAAACAGCTCTATAGTTCCTTAATTGATGCCGTGCCGCCTCGAAGCAGCCCGAAAAAGACCAAAATCCTTATCAAAAGACTTTTGTTGCGTGCCTCAGTGCGTGTCATCGCAATGCAAGGACAGCAACACGTCGTTTCATCGATTCCGAAAGAAGCAGACGGCGCTCCGCGCATGGCAACATGGATTAGGAACTTGCGCATCGGCAAGAAGGTGACGGGAACTATGCTAGTTTAGTCCACGCACTTCACTCTCGACGATTTCTTCCTCGCTGGTGAGTACACAGATTGTGTTGTTATTGGAGGTTTAACGTTCCAAAACCAGCTCCAATTATGAGAGACGCCGTAGTGGAGGTCTCCGGAAATTTGAACCACTTGGGCTTCTTTAACGTGCACTGACATCGCACAGCACATGGGCCTCAACATTTCGCCTCCATCACACACAGATTGTGTGTGTGCGCGTTTATTATCCGGCGCGCTCATGTGCGCTGCAGGCACGCGCGTGAACAAAATAGCGACATCGTTTATACGTGCATATCTGATAACGTTTTATGAGTGTGCCTATGCTCAACTTGAACTGCGGTAACATTATTGCTGACGT
This sequence comes from Hyalomma asiaticum, assembly GCA_013339685.2. Classification (NCBI taxonomy): domain Eukaryota; kingdom Metazoa; phylum Arthropoda; class Arachnida; order Ixodida; family Ixodidae; genus Hyalomma; species Hyalomma asiaticum. The sequence continues at coordinate 74,225,552 of CM023481.1, read as the reverse complement.
ACTTCTGCCGGCATGCATTGTAGTAACTAGATATAAAGCGAGCACTTGGCCTCGTTCGCCGCCTTCGTCCATTCGCGCGCTGCGCCTCGTAATTGGTTTGGGGGTTATGGAGGTAATGTGTGATCGTTTAACATAGCGCGTTTGCATTTCGAGTTCATCTGGTGATAATTCAGTATTTATTGCGCTCTTTCCAACTTTTGAGCCCTCGACCTGTTCACCGCGCCTCTAAGTTTGTCTTCCGGCACCGCGCATAGAACTGCACTCCCTTAACACGTTTATAAGTGACGCATTTGTACTCAATGGAACAACGCCGCACACAAGTGCTTGCATCTTTCGGAAAGGCCTGCTACACATGAACACGTACCTGCCTTCTTCAAGTTCAGGCTCGCTGGAAAGGCTCTTTATCCTTAAGAAAATCTGATGCGGGTCTCCGAACAAGTGCGACGTTTGAACGCACAGCGCAATTTTTTCCGCTGTTTCGCCGCACAAATCATTTAGTTAGACTAATTAATATCAGATGTTCGGCATCAAGAACCATTTCGCATTCAACGAAGTATCGTGATTTCAACCCGCAATCAAGAAAATTTAGCACAGCGCTAAGCGGAAGCGCGGCCCTGACCCTGGATATAGAAGCCATCTTTGTTTTTCTCAGCAATGTTGCCAGATGAAGCACTTTTTCTGGAGTTGCGAATAGCTGGAATTATGTGACTTTTGATGTATACTCTTTATATCGTGTATATAAAGCCATATACGGGCCATGTGCGTCGTATATGAAAGTATACTGCTACCGTATATGTCATATAAGGCGCAATATAAAGCGATATATGGAAGCATATAGCTGCCTTATATGGCATATAAAACGCCCTAAACGTTCATATCTGGCTGTATATGACCGTACGCTGTAAGCAAAAGTTGCCCGATATTTGGGTTTTCGCGGCTCATGAGCCTTAAAAACTCCCTTGTTTTCAAAATTACTGCGTCTTGTTGAGGTAAAAGGAGCATATGACATAGTTTTAATGCCACCTGTTAGAAAGGTAGTAAAAGGACGTTATTGCCCTATTTTACTACGTAAGGGGTTTTGTGTCACGTGGTAAAAAAACCCCAGTCTAGAGTTTAAAGCCACGTGATCAAAAACTACGTACCACGTCACGTGGTAAAAAACTCCAAACTGCGGTGGCGCAGGGGCGGAGGCCGTGATAGCCCTCGAATGACTATTTAGGCCTAGCCACATGGTACGTGTTTGCAAACAACTGTTCGTCAAAAGCGTCGGTCGCGGAAGAGGGGACGCGACGTCTCGGGGCGTGAGTGTGATCGGCGCGTACGCGTATCAGCGCGCGCCGATACGCGTACGCCGGCGTCCGTGAACCAGAACGTGATACCGTGACATCTCCGGCAGCTATGCCTAGTGACCGTCGTTTCGAAGGTACCGCCGAGTTCTGAGGAAAGCACGGAAACTACGGTCGCAAACGTTCCTGACTGACCGCATCGTCAACCAGTACGCCAACGACGCGGCGAAGTACCCCGAGTGTTACCAGTGCGGCGTGGTTTTGTGCTGAGTTCGAGCGATGCTGGCTGTCCTAGCGCCGGTCTTGGTGGACGGCGGCCAAGAGAAAACGCACTTTCGAGTATCTCTGCTCGCGCGCTTGTGCCTGTGTTTTTTGCGCTCTCAACGAGTGAAAACGTGCTTCTAACGTTACAAGTTCGAAGGGTGAGCCCTCGTTTACTGCTCAATAAATTGAGTGATATGTCTGCATTTTGCGTAAGCCTACTGTTTACCCAGCCACAGTAAATCTCGAATGAGCTTTAAAAATAACTCTTAAAAAAGCCGAGAAAACATTGTTTAGGAAGTAAAAAATTACTCCGCGTATACTCGCTGAAAACCTCCAGGGGGGTAAATAATTACTGCCGTTTCTACGTTGAGAAACTCGGTTAGCGTGAGAGTAAATTTTTACCTTGACTGTTACGTAGTAAAAAAAAAACCCAGAAAAGGTAGTGCGCTAGAGGACAAGCTGTTTACTCCCGTTCCTGGTTATTTTTGTTTAGTGTGTATATTGACCCTCATATGGAAGTATATAGCCTTATATGAGCACTTACATGTCCATATGTGGCCATACATAAAACATATCTGGCCCATATATGACATTTCCGTAAAGGCGACGTTGCCCTGCTGCAGCCGCGCGCGTAACTCTGCGATTCACTTCTTCAGCAGTGGTCCGCATCTTGCGAGGAGGCGCCATCAGGTATATCGAAGAGCCAAGTCAGGTTGCTGTCGCGGTTGCGCACGTCGCCTGTCGCATGACGCATGGAACGATACGACAAAACTGCTTCACGAGGCAGCGCTTCGTAAAAACACACTTCTAAGGCTATGCGGAGGAAATCAGCGCCAATAGATGGAAGCAGTTTTCCTGTTTTTCACGAGGAGCGATATTGGTTACGGACACTGGCGGACACGGGCGGCGGCGGCGGCGGACAACTACGGCGCCGATGTTGTGATCTCATAACAGTTTACGCTGTAATATATCGTATAAAATTATGACATCGACGGGCGAGATGGTCTATGGGTATTCAGTGAATAAAACGTGATCACGGTGTTAATAACGGTAGAATATTGTCGCGACTGTACTTTGGAGAATGTACTTTGGTAGTCGAGAAAAACGAAGTAGGAGCACGAGCAAGGACCACCGGTCTTTCGGAAGAAGACGAAGTTTGGCGTCTACGCTTACTGTGGTTTTCTGGGAATACAGTTCCTTGTTCTTTTTGTCCCATCGTGGTCCGGTCCTGTTTTTTCCACGTTGTGACAATAACATGAGATCCTCCCTACGGCCCTTGAACCCCAGGGTCGGGAAGAAAGTGCGTTTTTTAATAAGACTACTGCAGCAGCGGCCTCTACTGGGAGGCCGTGCTACAGGTCACCTTAATATATTATGTGAAAAGTTTGTATGATTTTTAAATATCGCAATACCGACTTTTAGTAAAAAAGAGGTTCGTTACTAAAAAATAATGCTGGGTGCAGTGGTATATGATGCAGGTATATAATAGGGAAGTACTTCTTTCTTTCTGCCTCCAATTGTCTGCACTCGACAAGAACATGCAGCACGGTTAATCTACTGCCACACCTACTGCATGTCGGAGGGTCGCTTCCATTTAAAAGATGTGAGCGAGTGGCATAGTTGTGCCTTATTCTTAGTCTACAGGTCCTTATTTTAGGCTTTTTTAAGGACTATTTCCTGATGTCTTGTTAAACTCTGAACCCCCTAGGTCCCTATTTTAGGCTTTGTTAAGTGCAGTTTGTTCGACACCTGTGTGTCCCAATGATTTTGCCAGTAGGTTCTCAGCTTATTACACAGAAACGGTTTCAGTTCTGAGGCTACTACAGATATGTTCATGTTTGTGTCGACGAGCTGTGTCGTTGTAGCCTTTTCTTCGGCGGCCATATTTTGCCATCTATGCCCCTATGGCCAGGCACCGAACACAGGACGATTACTTGTTCGTTCATAATAGCCAAACAGAGCGCGCTGTAAAGCTTTTTATAGATACGGTTTGTATATATCTTTAGGCTACTTATGACACTGACAACACTCACTGAGTCCATAAATATTGCTTACTGCCTTACTGAGACTGTTGTCTATATATAGTTCACTGCACACAGAATAGCATATGCCTCAGCAGCAAATATACGTGTGTCTGGGTTAATTACTCCGGACGTTGAAAAAGAATCCCCCAAAGCTGCGTAGACCACTCCCTTAAACGACTTAGAAGCGTCCGTAAAATATTCTGGGCAGTTGTACTTTGCCTGTAGCTCACGGAAGTAGGAGCGTATATGAGCATCGGGTTCAAGTTTATCAAAAGAATCGCAAAACACAATACATATATGCAGGTGGAACATTTTCAGAACGAGGCCTAGAAGTAAAAACTGTGGGAGGGCCTTCCATCAAAATTGGACAAACGAAAAAAATAGTAAGCAGAGGGAATAAATTGATTACACGTTCACAAATTTAACAAAAACATACAAGCGAAACCTCAATATTTGCAACACAAAAACCAATTGATAGACGATTTAATGCGATGAAAGTAGGTATGTTCAAAAACCACATAGAAACACATGGCGAGACATGAATAAAGGCAATGCAAAAACGGAGTGGTGTACTAATAAAGTGATGAGAGCAGGTGTGTTTTCAAGCATGATCGAAACTGGTTTAATGATCACGTTTTTAATTCGCGGTTGAGAGCGCTGTGAATGGAAATTGATTGATTGATTTCTGTGGTTTAACGTCCGAAAACCACGATAGAGACGCCGTAGTGGCGGACTTTCGACCACCTGGGGTTCTTTAGCGTGCACTGACATCGCACAGCACACGGGCCTCAGCATTTCGCCTCCATTCCAAATGCAGCCGCCGCGGCCGGGATTCGATTCCGCGACCCCTGGATCAGTGGCCGCGTACCATAGCCACTAGACCACCGTGGCGGAGCCCAAATAAAAATTGAGCTGAATCGGGCATTTTGCTTGACGTGATTCGTAGCGACTTTAGGTAGCAGAAAATTATTTGACAGAGCAAACCTGGTTCTATTCTTATTAATAAATTGATAAATTGCAAAGGCATCAACAGAAACAAGGTGGTTGATGACTTCATGCACCAAGGCCATCAGGCTAGCTTAGTATGTGCAAACAGCTGTCAGTACACTCAATTTTATAAATAGAGGCTTGTATGATTAACGAGGGGATGTGAAGGTGATAATTTTTAGCGCACGTTTCTGAATTCTAACTAAACTAGATATGGGAGTTTAACAAGTATTTCCCGAAGTGGTAATACAATATTTGATATGTGTATGGATGAAAGCATGATAAAGTGAGAGAAGTGTATAAATGCTCAATCTAAACACGTTTTAATCAATGCCCCTATGCCGAAGCCAATTTTTTAAATTACCAAATAGACGTAGGTATCAAATTTTAGATTGCAGTCTGCAATGACCCCTAGGAACTTCGCGGAGCTTATTTGTTTAATTTCAATGTTGCTTATGCGTATGTGTAATGCAGATTTCATTAGTTTATGAGGAGAATGAAAAACTACGAACTGAGACTTGACAGGGTTTATACTTTTCTAGTTCTTATGACATCAGTCTTCAAGATTGAAGCTTCTCGAGAGCGCAATTTGATCTATCTAAAAGCTCAGTGGCGTTAGAGGCAGAAACTACGATCGTCGTATCGTCGGCGTACAGAAAACACTTGGAACCGTATAAGTAACTCAGTAGACCGTTAATAAATGTCATAAATAAGAGCAGACCGAGAATTGATCCCTGGGGTACATCTTTGGTGATGTGCTTATGTTGGGAAAAGGCGCCATCGATTTAGACGCTTTGATATCTGTTTGAAAGGTAATCTTTAACAAGTGCCAAGAATGAACCAGTTATGCCATAACTTTCTAACTTAGGAAAGGGAACTTCATGGTTAATATTCTCAAAGGCTTTTTTAAAATCAATGAACACTGAACTGGCTATTATTCCCTGTCCAAGTTTCTTCGGATGCAGTCAATAAAGCTAATGACAGCGTGTTCTGTAGAAAGACCCGCGCGGAACCCAAACTGTGAAGAGGAAAGTACTTCGCAAAGCAGCTAGAGATACGAATTTCGATTAACTTTCCTGCTATTTTGCTGTAAAACGGGAGAATAGAAATTGACCTGTAATTTTCTACCAGTGTCGGATAGCCCTCATGTACTATAGGAATTACTTTAGCAATCTTCAGGGCCCGTATTCACGAAAACAACTTACGACAAAAAAGCTCTTAAGAGAAAATTTCAGCCAATGCCGCTACTGGACATATCATTAGAGACGCTTCCCGACCAATGGCAAAAAGCACTTACGAAAGAGAAGTTTTGTGAATTCGGCCCCAGTTACTTAGGGAAAATTCCTGTGTTAAAGATCAAGTTAACTATATGGCAGATAGCTTCAGCCGTAACGTGCCTGACTGATTTAGTATGTATTGAATGCATGTTGTTTAGGCCAGCTCCTGTATTCTTAAGCTGTTTAATGGCTCTTAGTACTTCATCATTTGTACAAGGGCGTAAGAAGCAAGATTGGGGTTGCCTTTCCAGCTATGGCACTCCGAGACTTAAGTTCGCTTATGAAGACGAAAAAAAAAGTTACAAAGCACGTTACTTATCTGTTAGGGATTTTGTACTATTCTGTTTTCGATAGCAATAGTCTTGACGGCAGCTGTCTTCTTATCAGGATTTAGGAAATCATTAATGATATTCCATTTCTGTTTTACACTTGTGGAAGGGACGATTTGCCGTTCAAAACATCCTTTTTTTCCTTGCTTTAGGGCACCGTCTAATACCCCTGTTACACGAGCGCCCTTAACCACGATTAGCGTAACCGCGGTTATCGTTAAATGCGGTTAGCGCAGTTACACGACGCGCGAAACGGCGGTTAGGCTGCTAACCACGGTTGGCCGCCAACCGAGCTTAGCTAACTCGGTTTAGTTAACCGACGTTTGCGAGACAGGTGAAATGGCGGACGAGAGCTCTTCCGAGTGCAGGTATCTTCTCAAAAGCGTAACATTTGCCCTGATGTCACAACAGAGGCACTGATACGCATTTGGGAAGATAGCCTGAGTGCTCTGCGGTCATGCAGTCGGAACGCGCGCGTTTACGCGGAAATGACAACGCCACTCTTCCCGTCGGTGAGGGACCGTACACCGCCAAACAAGTGCGGCTGAACCTGGACAACCTAAATAAACGCTGTCGGTAAGTGAATATCGGAAGAAACGCTGTGCATGAGAGTGTGTACTGGCGGCAGGACGCAGCATGTACTTAAAGCTCTTTTGTTTTAATTCACGATTCACATCGCATAGGCCTAACGATAAAATTCGCATCAGGAAAGCGCGAGAAAACTCGGTCGTGCCTTGCGGCTGATTGTTCCCTCGGCGCTAGTTGTGAACCAGGGCTAGACATCGATAAGTTCTTGTCAAAGCAGTTACACGTTCGCATGTTACCAGTGCGGGATTATTTCCGACCTTAGTGTAATGTACCCAGTAGAGTGCTAGGCGATGGAACGTGATACACGGACCGTGCAACAGCCGGCGCATTTTGCGCTGCTAGAGTGACCACAAGGGCCCAAAGTGAATCCTAATGCTTCAAAAGTATCTCGTTTTACCACAACCTTAAGCTCGAAGAAAGCATCCGCAGCGTAAGCTCTGGGTATCGCGTTTCATTCCCTGAGCACTGTAGTTGCGTCACATGGCCTCTCCGCTCTTTGCGCTTAACAATTATCGTGTCATAAAACTCTGCGCGTATCTGAGCACGTATTTTAACCATGGATAAGCCTTGTGAACGGCAAGGGAATGTGATTTGAGTGGTGTTATTGTTGTTTGTTTTTGTTTTTGTTGTTTTTTGTTTTGTGGGGTTTAACGTCCCAAAACCAGCTCTGATTATGAGAGACGCCGTAGTGGAGGGCTCCGAAAATTTCGACCACCTGGGGTTCTTTAACGTGCACTGACATCCCACAGCACACGGGCCTCAACAGTTCGCCTCCATCGAAATGCAGCCGCCGCAGCCTGGACTCCATGCCGCGACCCTCGGAGTGATTTGAGTGCTGACCGTCGACAAGGAAACGTTTATTTATCGTTAAAGAATGATTGTGGATGTCTATAACTAGAAAAAAGAAAGTCCTAGCCAAACAGGCGCACTTGCACGCGACAACTTAAGTGTGCATATTGTCATCATGATAGGACATGCTAAATAATTTCATGATCTGCTTACCAACTTTTCATAATTAGTGCTTCAACCACTGTAGCTTCTACAACGTATCATACATGTGGCTAACTTCCTACACAAGAAGTTGCAGATTTTCGTATCCTGGAGCTCTTATTGCAATTTATAACTATTGCAATGTTAGCTGCCTTCTTGACCGATTACTGTTTAAAGCAAACTATCTGAAGTCCAAAAGGATATGTTGTTGAGCTAGGTGGTCCATTACTTGAGGCAATAGGTGTGGCGCTAAATCGACTGCACAAAGACAAGACACAACACACACGGGCTCCCATATGTTCTGTCTTGTCTTTGTCCCGTGGATTTAACGCCACACCTAATGCCTCAACTGGTCATTTCACATGTAGCAGTATTTCCTCCTAGTTGGCACAGTGCTACACATATTCACAGTAGTAATCATGGCACATTCTTAGTAACTGTTGAAACGATTACAGTACTTAGAACCATAACAGTGTTGTATAAGCTTTGCTTTGACAAGATGAAAACAATTTCAGGAAACTCAGGCGGACGGCAACAACCGGCTCAAAAGCCATCACATGGCCCTTTTACAGGCGCCTACATGAATTTCTAGGAACACTTCCCATCAACGATGACTTGTTGATTGAAGAAAACCTTGAGGTAATCCTCACGTCTTCACAACTTCTCGCTCTAATGTCCATCTATCTGTGGTTCGGCACCAAGTTGTGCGTTGCATTGTTCATAACATATGTGAGCACTACACCATTCATTGACAGCGCTGCAGAAAGCATTGCACTTTCCGTATGCTATCAGTCGATGTTGTAAACTATGTAGATAACTTTATTTTCATTCTACCAATCTGGAGTAATAAGCTGCCAGGCAGACCTACCCTGGATCCATTAGGATCCTTTCTGTCGTCTGTTTTATCACAGGAATAATATTTAGCAGTGCTGTGTGGCTGTGCTTGTACTGAAAAAAGCTCTCAATGAGTGATAATGGAAGGTGTTTTACAGCAATTTAACTCGTTTCAACATTTCAGAAAACTAACTTTCGGAAAGGCTACCATTCACTAAATTCTTCCCGCAAGCTTGCACTTTTTGAACATGGTAACCTGTAGCGAAACTGCATATTATTCATGGATATTTATGTGGGGAAGGCTTATAGCTTACCATTTCCAAAAATTAAACAACAGCGCTAAAAGAAAGCCACAAGGCATTCCCGTCTCAGTGATGTTTGCTGTTTCAAGTATGCAGCAAGAAGCCGACATGAACACACTTTTTTTGTTCGTAATTTATTGATAGTTTCAGCACCTACATGCAGACAAATCTGTCTACAGAAAGCAAAACTTCTGTTCTATACATTTTTCATCAGCCTTGTTCAAATGTGTACTTAATGCATTGCATTTTCAAATTATGCATACACCTGATCCATGAAAATCTTCCAACCCCACCTCACAGCACTGCTTTTATCTAGGCATCTCGCCACGATTTTGCTCGCTGTTATTACCATCGTTGCTGTTTCCAGTGCTGATGTGTTATCAACATATTAAAATTTGCAGATGGAACAGGAGCCTGCTCTGCCAGGGTGTGCCCAACTGATTGGTTCGTGGGAGGTCTGCGATGTGTCCACAAAGGACAACAACACATAAAAAAGGAAACAAGAACCAGGTTGGGAACTATCAACCAATTTCATTAACTTCAACCTCGTGCAAAATATTAGAATATATAATACACAATCATATCTTAGATTTTCTCAACAAACACAATTTTCTAACTAGCCATCAGCACGGATTCAGAAAGGGCTTCTCAACCTGCACTCAGCTCGTTGAAACCGTGCATGATTTTGCACAGCAAGTCGATGCAATTTTTATGGACTTCGCCAAGGCCTTCGATAAGGCTTCGCACAAAAAGTTGCTATTTAAACTAGAGAAATTACTTAAAAACAAAAAGTTAATTGATTGGCTTTCTTGTTACTTAATTAAAAGACAACAGTTTGTTTCTATTCGCGATCGCTGCTCTAAATATGTCAAGGTCGATTCTGGTGTTCCCCAGGACTCGGTTCTTGGGCCTCTACTATTTATTTTGTTTATTAATGATATTGTGGAACAAGTTCCTGTTAAAGTGAAACTTTACGCGGATGACTGTGTTTTATACACCGAGGTTGATAACACATCCGATCAACTGTTGTTAAATCAGGCATTTCAGAAAGTAGCCTCCTGCTGTGAGGAATGGCAAATGGTCATCAACTTTGACAAAACGGTCTTTATGCGTATCACTCACAAGAAAAATCCTTTACATTTCAGGTACAATGCTAACAATATTTTTCTGTCTGGGGTCACTAATTATAAGTACTTGGGTCTTTACATATCGAATGACCTGTGCTGGAACAAACACATTACGCACATAACAACAAATGCAACCTACAAACTGTTTTTTCTTCGTCGTGCTCTCAAGCTTTCCACTCCGTCTGTCCGCCTTTTAGCGTACAAATCAATTGTCCTACCAATATTAGATTGCGCCGCGATCATATGGGACCCTTTTACCAAGACTAACATTAACAAACTAGAAAAAGTACAGAAAAGAGCAGTACGTTTTGTTTACAATAATTTTTCAAGAACTTCTGTTACAGACCTTTTAAAGAGAGCGCAACTTTCGCCCTTATCACTAAGATACCGTAACTCAAGGCTTAAATTTTTGTATCAACTAATTAAAGGCCAATATAAAGTCAATATAGCCGATATTTTTTCTTTTTCTTCTGGCTACTCAACTAGGCAGAGGCATGGCTACACGATAACCCCATTTTCCACTCGCAACAATTGCTTCAAATATTCATTTTTTCCTCGCACCATAGTCGAGTGCAATAAACTAACTAATGCAACTGTTTCAGCACCATCATTGGCATTGTTTTCATCAGAATTAGAAGCTACACTTAGCAGTTGAATTGTATTGCATCTTGTTTATATGACATTGCTTTGTATTGCATTGCTTTGCATTTTTGTTTGTATGCTGTTTGTTTGTACGCCACATGTATTGCCATTTGTTTGAACACCAACTTTATGTACCACCCTGCTAAAATCACCGAATGGTGATTGCAGTAAGTCTAAATAAAAAAATAATAACCTTAATAAGGGTGTCACTGTATACCCTGCCGCAGATCTCATTGGAGAGCCTCCAACAGACAGCACACAACATGGAGAAGGAAGCGAGAATAAAATAAGCAGCTGTAATGGTAGCAGCAAGTCCAAGCGAAAAAAAGGCCATCTACGAACCTCGAGGAGCTTCTGACGTTGCATAAGAGATCAGAGGAACGTGCTGCAAAGGCTTCTAGGAAAAGCTACAAGCTGCAAAAAAAATTAGTGCGGCTGCAAGCAGAATCTAACGATATCCAAGCCAGCATGGTAAGGGCAATGGAAGCCTTTTTGAGCCAAAAACAAAAGATTTGAGCATCGTTTCATAAAACTGAAATGTATTCATCTCTGAAACGTTACAGAGCATGGATTCCAGTCAAAGGAATGGAAATGTTGAGACTCTCGCACTTAGGCATTCACGGATAACAACCTTTCTGAGGTGCTGTTAAGGCAATGCTAATACAGACGACACTTAAAGCGACCAAATACACAGGACAAACAAGGAAGCAACTGATCAGCTTCCCTGGTACTAGACAAAAAAGTCGAAACGTGAGCTTACAGTTAATAAAAAGCTATTTTTCAGTATAATTATGTTCTGGCAAACTGGGAATGGAATTACATCAGCATTCTATTACAAGATAATTATAAAAGCAAAGAACAAGATATTTCATAGATCAGCACACAGCTATATTACCATGCTTACCAGTCAAAAGCTATATTGCGTTATCTGAAGATTTCGTTTAGGAAGTGTTAGTTTCCTTTGCAATCCCAGTGGTTCAACGTGTCGCTGTTTTGCAACAGCTGCTTGCACGTGAACACGCCTACATCCTTAGAATCATTACTAAGGTTGCTCCTTGGACTGGTTGGTATACCATTATTATGAATAATCGAGCATAAAGGACGTTAAAGGGTCCCTGAAACGTTTTTTTTTTCACAGTGCGTCACTGATTAGGCAACACAATTGTGATATCATTCACGTCATAAATAAAGCGAAGCACCATGCGCTAAGGCAGCTATGGCTTATTTCTGTCTCCATCCTCCTTACCACTGCTGTTGCTCCTCAACTCGATCAGCTGCGGAGTGCGCGCTAGCGACGACTGCGCCTCCCGCGTCAGCCGCTCTGCCGAGTTCTCCGCAGCGACACAGCGCCCCAATATCTTTACTGAGGTCGCCGGCCTCGGCAGTGCTAGCCTCTGTAATAGTGAGCCGGCGACTCATGTGTGCGCCACCAGATTCCTCGACGATACCGTTGGCTGAAACGAAGGAGCACTCTGTAAGAGCACGTTGTTTGCAGTTAAGTTGGGAAAATTACGTGCACGTCACTGGTTCGGGGCCAATCAGCGGCCTCCCATCCATCGTTCTATAGGCGGGGGCGTTTGAAAATTTATTTTGGGGAGCCGCGTGCGATCTTTTACGATGCGCGTGTTCAAAACCTTATTGTAAATTACACACTTTACGCAGAGCGCTCAAATCTGTCCTCTAATGATTCTAATGACTCGCTCTACCGGATACCATGTTTGCACAAAATCGTCAAAAGAGTTTCAGGGTCCCGGCCGCGGCGGCTGCATTTCGATGGAGGCGAAATGTTGAGGCCCGTGTGCTGTGCGATGTCAGTGCACGTTAAAGAACCCCAGGTGGTCGAAATTTCCGGAGCCCTCCACTACGGCGTCTCTCATAATCAGAACTGGTTTTGGGACGTAAAACCCCACAAACAAAACAACATTAACAAAAGAAGGAGGAGAGAAGTGCACAGGCCCTTGTGCAATTATCATCCTCTGTTGTGTCCGTGCACCTTCTGTGAAAGATTATACACAGTGAAATAATAATACTGGCACATTACATCTCGAATGAACTGCACATTGTAATTACCCTGCAATGTCATGTCTATGGATCGAAGTCTGCCCCATATCCTTACATAACGAAAGGGAAGGGGTCAAGGGCTCGTTCTTTATTTGTTAGAAACAAGTTAATGAGCAAGCAGACAATGAAGCCTAGGAAAGCTTTCCTAGGCTTCATTGTCTGCTTGCTCATTAACATATCCTTACATGCAATTCGGTGTAACGTAGAACGACATATCGAGAAAGAAAACGACATCATTGTTGGTGCAAAACATCACTGAGGCAAGAAGGACAGCGTATACCTGAAATGTACCTGAAATGAAAGAACACATTGAGATGAAATGTAATGATCAAGCTGTGCACTTTGCACAGGAGATCAAAATTCATGGAATGCGTCCTTATTGAGAACACCATGTTTAGCTAGACTGGTGAGCAGCAAAGTCTTCGCAAGTGCATCTCGGACTTCGACGCCCTGTGGCCTTTCCTGGCAACTTGTGCACACAGGTTGCGGCCGGCCTGTGCCTTGACGGAGTACATCGTCCATCCAGGTGACATCGCAGTGATCTGAGAGCTCCTTGCAGATGTTGTGGAGCATGCAGCAGGCTTGAATAATGCGGTTGACATTGTCAATGTCAGCCTCGAGACATTTATGCAGTATTCGAAAGCTCGCTTTAAGGCGGCCAAACGCATTTTCAACAACCCGTCTCGCGCGTGACAGATGATAGTTGAATGCTCTTGAGGGGGACCCAACTGGCCCAGCAACAGGGAATGGCTTCATGAGGTTATGCTGCAAAGGAAATGCTTGGTCGGCAAGAAGCAAAGGGCACACTGAGACACCTTTGTTAGTTTTTGCTTCTATTCGGAACAATTCAGCAGCAAGCACTTTTGGCAGTCGCGACCTCTCAAATACTGCAGCGTCGTGGTTCCTTCCGGGTGAACCCACGTTCACATACATAAATTTGTAGCGGTGGTCAACAACAGCCAAAAGAATAAAACTATACCACCCCTTATAGTTGTAATAGTCGGTGGCATGTTCTTTAGGGGGGCAAACCTCAATATGGCAACCGTCCAAAGCACCCACACATTGCGGAAAGCCAGTGATCGCAGCAAACTGCCGTAGGTGCTCCTTCATTTCCTGCAGGAGAGGAAGTCGAACCAAGTGCGCCTCCAAACACCGCACAACAACACCACAGAATTCGCGGAAGATTATGTTTACTGAAGAGTGGCTCGCGCCAAAAAGATTAGCCACAGTCCTGTCTTCCGTTGAGGTGGCGAGTTGGTACAAGGCAACAGCGACGCGTTTTTCCAAAGAAATTGCTTTCCGCATGACCGTGTCCTGTCGTTTAATGCTTTCACACACACTCACTATGTACTTGAAGGTGCATCGATTGACGCGAAAGTTCTCCTTGAATTTGCTCTCTGGAAGCTGAGGCAATGTTGCTTCATACCACAAGTTTTCACGTAAATACATCCACACCTTCCTTTCGCGGGTGCTGAACAGCACAGCCCCGAGCACCAGTTGACGGCACCGCTCCTTGGCACACTCTCTTTCATGCTCTAAGTCCTTGATTGCTTGAGCAATGCGCGCTTGCTTTAACCGTTGGTCGTGCAGCTTTCTCTGCATTGCTGCAAACATAATCCAGAAACGGCGATCGGCGCCGAGACGCTGCTTCGGCTGCCGGGGTGGAGCCATCGCAACGTAGCCAACGACGGTACACTTGAACCCAAGGCACAGAACGCAGTGCCAACGCGACAAATCGAAGTAAAAAAGAAATCCACGCATATCCACGGAGTGAATGATGATGAGTGGGCGAAGCTCCGGATGTTCATTGTAAATCGTGCCGAGTTCCGGATTAATTTAGCCATGCTTCGTGCTGTATGGACAGACAACTGAGTTCTCTAGAACACTGGGGTATTCGTTTCGCATCTTCTACCTTCCAGAAAAGTTGTGAACAACTACTTAAAACTGGGGCTATTGCGATGTAATGCGAAACGAAACCGAAACTGAGTGATGCCGGAGTAGACGAAGAGGAACCGGCGTGAACTCGCGATACAAGAGCGCGTGCCAGCGTTCCAGGCAGCTCAGCGTTCGATGAAGACGAAGTGGCTACGACGGACCCTCTACTTCCGGCATCAGCGCTCATAACTGCTGCAAGATTTAGGAGAAGGGCGATAAGGCAAGAATCTAGTAATTCCTTAAACTCGTTAAATCCTTAAACTCGTTAAACAATTCCTAGTTGAAGACGAGGTACTGTGACCTTTTCTTTCTTTCTGTCGTTTTTTTTCTGTTGTGTAGTGGGCCATTCCTAAACTAGACGTGGCTACATCGAGATCGAGGAAATTTGAGGATGGACTGACCCACGACTTAAGGAGCTTCGCCCCTAAAACGCGTGATTTCCATACAGACCGGACACACGAAAACCAACGCGAAAACACACAAAACGGAAGAATGTTGTTGGGAGTAAAGCGGCTTGAGGGCAACGGATTCTGTCGGCCGTAAAAGCAACTCTACGACCAGCGTTTGCAGATTGTTCCCACATAGGGCTAAATGTGGTGCCGACGTTTGCAGCGCTCAGTTTAGGAAATTGAAACTGACAAATATGGCAATTATATTGCTAAAAATGGCATTGGCTACATCGTTCAAAGGGAGTTATGCAGAAAAATTTGTTAGATGGAGGCCTACACCTAAGCGATCACGTGACACGTCGTCGTCGTCCCAACCGTGAACAGGTTTTGTCGTTGTCATAGGAGAAGTGCGCGCATGTGGTGTTTGTTGCTGTGGCGAAGCCGCAATGGAAAGAGCGGCCACGAACAAGCACCGGCTCAGCACGTGAGCCAGTGAGGAAGATGAGAACAGGAAGAGAAATGCAGCCGCAAGGAGTAAAGACGGAGCGTGGCGCGTGGAGCGCGCACGTGAAGGCGCCATATTGGGAGAAGCGCGGCGGCGTTCCACGAGGGCGGACGTGGCAGGGGAGCTCTCCGCCAGAACCACGGTCGCGGTTTAGTCCCGAGTGGCTGGCGGGTGCCAAGAGTCGGGGTGTATGGCTCCGCTTGGCAAAGAGCTCCTTCCGTCGCCTGACGAGCCGCCCAAGCTTCCGACAGCCCCGTCGGGTGTAGGCCCGAGTGCTGTCCCGCCTCTTCAGGCTACGAGGGCCTTGCGTACCGTGCCGGCTTCGGTACCTCGTCGTCCCTACGCTGGCACAGCGGAGACAACAGTTTAGACGCTACACTACTTCCTGACGACCTCCCGCGACGACCTCCGACTCGCGCCGACGCTCCACCTGCGTGGTCTTCCCCCGCAGCCATCGACCAGCCGCGGTGAGACTGTTTCGAACTGTGACTTTGCGCGCGTGTTTCTTTGTGTTTCTTGTTCCATGTTCTGAAGTGCTGCGTTCCTTTATTCATTGAGTTGGTTCGTCTATGTCGTTGTTTGTTGTTGTTTTCTTTTTATAAAATCTTCAGAGAAAGCAGCCTCGCCGTGTTCTTGAACGCGTTGCGGCCGTAAGACGCAACGTGCGTTCACTAAATTCACAAAGAACCCCATCACAGTCGTGTAACTCCGGCGGACTGCAGCTGGCGCTAACTACGGTTAAGCTAGTTAACCGCAGTTAAACTTAACGGTGGTTAGGCTGCCCGTGTAACAGGGGTGTAACTCGCGCTCTCGTATCGTGCAGTCTCGTAACGCTCTCGTAACATGCATGTGTTGGTGCAAGACTTCCACCTTATTCTCGTAAGAGGCGTATCTTGAAACGGCAACAAAGGACACATCGCAACAGGGGGTTTGTCATTCCCATGGTGGTATAGGAATCGTTAGAGCCATTAGGTTAATTTGTTGAGCAATGCCAATTTCGTCAGCCATTTGCTTTAAACGTAAAGACAAAGGAACCCTGACAGGTTACTATGAAGTCTGACAGAGGAGAAGTCGATCTAAGTTGAATGACATGGATGTTGGTAGTCCGACTGACACTTAAAAAATCAGAAAAAGCTCAAATATGTTGGTCGCAGATGTAACTGCCATTCGTTGGCCTCCGCATACACGCTTTCCACAGGACTCGTCCTAAACGCGCCTGTCGCTACCCGTATGCCGAGGCTGCGGACAGGATCAAGGATTTTCAGAGCACTCTCTGTTGCAGAATGGTAGACAATGGCGCCATAGTCGAGGCGTGAACATCCTAGGCTCTTATACAAGTTGAGCAGACATCTCCTGTAGTGCGATACAACAACTTCAGCAGATTCATGGTTTTTAAGCACTTAGCTTTCACGGATTTCAGGTGGGGAAAGTAAGTTTCGTGTCTAACATAACGACCAAGAAATCGTGCTCCAGGCTGACAGTGAGGTGTCCCCCATTCATTGCAATAACAGGTTGTTGTACTGTCCCTCGTTTGCTTGTAGAAAGCATGCATTCACTCATTTTGTGATTTGATTAAAAACTATTTTCTACGGCCGACTCAGAGAGTTTCTTTAGTCGAAGCTGCAGCTGTTGTTCACAGATGCCGAGATTGCACGACTTATATCCAATCGTCCACATAAACTGAGTAAAATAGTGTGCGAGATATAACTGTATGTAGTGAATTCATTTTTATAATAAAGAGTGTACAGCTCAACACACCACCTTGTGGCACGCCTGTCTCCTGCATGAATATTCGTGAGTGCACATTGCCAACTCTGACACGAAATACTCTGTTCGGCAGGTAGCTCTCGACGATATTGAACAAGTTGCCGCGAATACCCATTGAAGAAAGGTCCCGAAGGATTCCAAAGCGTCACGTGGTATCGTACGCCTTCTTCATATAAAAAATAATACTGACAAAAATTGCTTATGGATGAAGCCTTCCGGATGTATGCCTCCATTCGAACAAACTGGTCCGTGGTTGACCTGCCTTGTCTGAAGCCGCACTGAAAGGCTCGTAGTATATTGTTAACTTCAAGATATTGAAAGACGCGTCGGTTTACCATTTTCTCGAAAAGTTTGCATAGACAACTCGTCAGTGCTATTGGCCTATAACTGTTTGCTATGAAGCATCCTTACCCTGTTTAGGAATTGGGATTATATCTTCTCTCCGAGAAGACAGAATGTGCCGAATGACCATAAGGAGTTATATAGACAGAGGAGGGTTTGTTGACTTTCCCGGAGCAAGTGGTTTAACATTTCATATATGAAACGGTGATTGCTATGCGGGATTGCTAGGGGCATGTTTGTTGCAACAAGCCAGTGATGCCTTAAGTTCTGCTATGAAAAATGGTCGGTTGTATGCTTCGGGTTTTGCACATTCTCTATCCAATGGCCGTAGTCCCATGCGTTCCTTCCTTTCTTTGGAATGACTCAGTGTAGTGTGATGAACTAGATATCTGTGGAGAATGCGAGCCCAGAAAATTGCCTCGTTTTCCAAGCTACCTCACTGAGTGGTTACGGAGGGCAGCAAATGTGTTTGTCGGTCTTTTATTCTATGAACTCTGTTCGAGACCTTTGTCTCCTCTGCGTACGAGGTAATTCGCGGTACAGATTGTTGCCAACTCTCTCGTCTTGCTGGGCGGCGTGCTCTCCTGCCTTGGGATTTTATGCGTTTAATGTTGAAATTGAAATTTATTTTTATTCAAGTTTTGAAATAGACTTAGGAGAGAGAGGACTAAAGGCATTAAGGCCTGACGGGGTCCTCCCACCTGAAACGACAGTTTGCACACAAGCATTGGGGAAATAAACGGTGTAAATAAGGTACCTTAGAACCGTACAGAAAAAAAGACGTAAAAGTAACAATACGCGTACAGTAATAAATATTCAATTCAATTCAATTCACTGTTTATTCAGACAAAAACAGAGATTGCCTAGGTTGAAGGGACTAAAGGCAGATTACCTCTGCCTGACTAAGGTCCCTCCACCCATACATTTGCTCAGGTGAAGTGGAACAAAGATACAAATTTCATTCTTCTTTTGAATGAGGGGACACATAATTCAAATTCAAAAAGTATAACAGATGTCGAAACATACGTTTTAAAATAACGCATTACAGTCATCACCAATTTGCAGTAGAAAGATAAATATATATATATATATATATATATATATATATATATATATATATATATATAAAACTGAAACCATGAGAAATTTCTGACAGAATTACTAAGTACCATAAAGAAATACATTTGAAAAGAAAGAAAATAAGCAACTTTCATCAAATATACAAAGTACGAAAGACACAAAAGAAATATCTATAATAAATAATACAATTATGGCTCCTTACAAGTAAGGAAGTACATCTTAACTTTTCTTCTTCTCACTGTTTTTAGTATTACGTTCTTCCAAAAGTTCACGGACATAGCTATTTTTGTGGAGTAGATAAGGTATTTGATATGATAATGTTTGCTTACCATAGGTTGTTCTGAATAAAGGCAATCGAAAACGATCAAAGCGTATTTCATAGGGAGTATCGCTTGGGTAGCAATGCTCCATATAAGTGCCGACGGTGTTTCCTATTTCATTAATGACATATAAGCTGAGTTTAAGATTGTATAATTGGTGGACAGTAAGTATCTGAAGCTTGCCGAAAAATGGAGGAGTATGTTCTCTAGGTTGCAGATTTTCTATGTAGCGTACAGACCTTTTTTGTAAAACTAACAGCCTGTCTAGATTGGTTTTGGAAGGTGTGCCCCAAATTAAAAGACAGTAATGTAGATGGGAATGAACTAACGAATAATATAGCTGGAGCTTTAACCAGTTTGGAACTAGGGACCTAAGTTTGTTTAAAACAGCATTCGATCGAGACATATTGGCGTGTACTTTATTAATTTGAGGTGTCCAACTCAGGTGCTCATTAAAAAGTACACCTAAAAATTTAAACAAAGGGACTCGTTGGATTTCACTATTTTTAAACCAGAGACAAATCCTGTAATCTTCACACTTGTTTTTACTTTCAAATAAAATAAATTTAGTTTTACTAACATTCAATTGTAGTTGGTTCGAATCTAGCCAATAAGAGAGTGAGACCAGGCACTCATTCGCTTTCTTCTCTAGATCTTTTAGACAGCTGCCAGAGAAGAACAAGCTTGTATCGTCTGCATACATAACTGTAGAAGAAGCCACTGGCACGTGAACGATATCATTTATATAATAATTAAAAATAGAGGTCCAAGTATAGAACCCTGAGGCACACCTAGTGTTACTGGTTTTAACTGCGAATTATACCCGTGAGCACATGTATACTGTAATCTGTCTGTTAAATAGCTACGTACTAACTCTAGAGCAATACCTCGAATGCCATAATACGGTAGTTTTTTGAACAGAATATCATGCTTAACCGAGTCGAATGCCTTTCGAAAGTCTAAAAATATTCCCAGGGTGAACTCCTTGCTGTCTATATTCTTAGCGATTTGTTATTTAATGCCAAGTAATGCCATTTCTGTAGATTTCTTTGCTCGAAAGCCGAATTGCTCACAGACAAGTAATTCATGATCATCGAGAAACTTGGTTATCCTTGTTTTTATTACGTTTTCTAACACTTTCGAGAATAAGGTTAACACCGATATCGGCCGGTAATTATTAAAATTATTGATAGGGCCTCCTTTGTGTAACACTGTTACCCTCGCAGTTTTCATAGCGGCTGGGAAAATGCCTGTTACTAGCGTTCTATTACAAATATGTTGTAAAGGTGCTGAAAGTAAATTTGCAACAAAAGTTATTGGAATAGCTTTGATTTCATCGTTACTGGCAGCAGTATTTTTATTTAGCCTCATAAGAAAAGAATAGATCTCCAATTCACTACATGGCGATAGAAATAGAGAATTCATACAAGAGGAAGTTATGTATGTTTCAACGTCTAATTGCTTGGCGGAAGACGAATATGTACCTGAAGTTAAGAAGTATGAATTGACTTTATTTGACAGAGCCTCTTTACTGTATGAGACACCATCAGTCACCAACGTACTAGGAATGCTATTTTGTTCTTGACCAATTAGAGAACGTAATGTGTTCCAAACTTTTTTGGGGTCATCGGAAACAGCAAGGAATCTGTTTTTATAATATTCAGCCCGAGCTTTCTTGAGGCCAGAGTTTAACTTGAATCTCACTTTCTTATACTCGTTAAGAAGCGCTAAATCTTTTAGATTAATAAATTGATGGTACATGATATCTCGGGCTTTAATTCTCTGATGTAACTCTTTTGTTACCCATGGCTTTCTACTTTTTTGTGTATTTTCGCATAACGTTTAGGGAAAGCTTCCTCGTAGCAACGCTTGACCTCTTGCAGAAATCTGTCGTATGAGATGCTTGGGTTTTCTTCCTTGAGAACATTTGACCAGTCGACAAGCTTGATCATTTATCGAAAGGCAGAGAGAGATGTTTCATCAAACCTACGATAAGGAACAGGAGCAGTACGAGTTCGACGTATTTTGTTTTTTTTTAGCAGGAAAGATGCAGAAAATGGGTAGGTGGTCACTCAAATCGCTCGCGAAAATTCCAGAAATAACATCACTTTTATCAAAGCTAGTAACACACAAATCAATCAGGGTTTCACTTAATCCTGTAATTCTAGTTGGCGAATATATTACATTTCCACAGGAGTATGATTCGATCAAGTTTAATAATTGATCTGATTGTGGAGTGTTTCTCAATATATCAATGTTAAAATCACCAACAAGAACAATAGGCAACATTTTTGAAGACACATATTCAAACAGGGAAGTAATATATTCAAAAAAAGGTTTAGTATCATATGAAGGGGGCGGTAAACCGAAGCAATAACTGTTCCCACGCTCTTAACAACAACGAATTCATAATTTGCCGTAACACGCGAAAATTCACCCAAGACATCATAAGTAATACCATCTTTAATATACAAAGAGGTTCCTCCACCTCTACGATCTGATCTATAAACACCTTCTGATCTATAACCCGAAAAGTGTACAACATCCTGATCATTCTGAAACCAAGTTTCCGTAAATGCCATGAAGTTCAAATTGTAGTCAAGCGACTCAAAAAATGAATCAATTTCTAGTTGTTTGTTCTTCAAGCTTCATATATTTACGTGGAAAACAGACATGCTATCATTTCTACTGCTCACGTTATGTACTAAAGAATTGAACGAAGGAACATTGTGATACACAATCTTAGTGTAGTCAGCCATCGAAACAGAAATGCAATAACAGGAAAGCAAGAACGCGGCGAAGGTATCTGCGCTCAAGCAATTTTATCAAGATCCGCTTCGCATTCGATGCTTAATGCACGCTGGCCAGAAGCTTTACGTACAAAAAGTTTCCCATCCTTCTGCCACACAAAATCGTAGTGCATTTCCCGGGCCTTTGCTTTCATCATCCAGAGAAGTTTTTTGTTCTGCGGCGTCAAATTATCTCTGAATTGAACCGGAAGTTTAGCATCTCTAAGTTCAGTTCTCTTGGACATCCACTCATCACGTAAGACACGTGACATGAAACGAACTAGTATTGCGGGATTGTTTCTAGGCTTAGCTGGCAGTCTGTGTAACGCCTCAAGGTCAGTGCGGGTCAACGCGGGAAGGCGAAGTAATGTAACAGTTTGTAATAATACATCAAAACCGCAATCTTTTAATCATTGCTCTGCACAAGGAACTAGATTATATGCACAAATAAAAAGGTAATATACATGGCAATTTACACAATATACACACACGTCAGTTTACACATGACAACTTACATATTTACTATTAACACTGACATATGTGCAATGGAGAATACGAGAGAATAGTTCACTTATTTCCCGCTTTACTATTTTCCCGGATTGGTTGTTAGTTATTACTTCTATGTACTCGTTGTTGTTCAAGAGGCTTGTAACGGTAGTGCAGTGTTTGTGTACGCTAGTTTGTCCTGACTTTATTGCTCCGGTAATTACCATGTGGACGGTAGCCGTTTTTGGGGGTCTTGTAACATGACTAAAAAAGCAGGGTTTTCCGCAGTAAGGGAATCCCGAAGCGAGACCCATGCTTTATTTTGCTTCCTTCGCGCGTCGCGACGAGCCTCGTTCCACCACGGGACACGGCCTTTCGCAGGCAACCCATTTACTTGAGGGATACATTTCGTCGCCGCATCAATGAGGAAAGCTGCAAAGTAGCCAACGGCTACATCTATACTTAAAGCACACATGCCAGACCAGTATATTAAGAGCAACGGTATGGAACTGCTCCCAGTCAGCGGACGCAGCCTTCCAACGAGGGGCTAACGAGGGGCTTCTGGGGGAAATTCATTAGATTGGGGTATGCTGATAACTACAGGGAAGTGGTCGCTCGCGTATGTGTGTTAAATGCGAATCATTTCTTAGCGAACACCGGCAACATTGAGCGTATCTATCTATCAAGCCGCCTACCACTTTGTGCTCTCCTAACCGTTTCGTTGATGGGATGTATGCGAAAATTCGTATGCCACAACATGATTGCATGACGAACATAAATGACAGGTCATGACATGAAAATCATGGCAGGCGTGTCATGAGCGGCATGATCTACGTGCCACCGTCTTCGTGCTCTTGCGGCCGTTTCGTTAACTTGATATATACCAAAATTGGTACGGCAAGACAACCATGTAGGACGACCATGGGTGACACGTTCTAAGAACATGAAAATCATGGCATGCATGTCATGAGAGACATGATTTACATGCCACACGTTCAGTTAATGGGATGTATACCAAAATTGCTATGGCGCAAGACGACTGCATGACGAATGTAAACAACAGGTCATAACATTCGAATCATGAGATGCATGTCATGAGCGGCATGGTTTACGTGCCACAGTCTTGGTGCTTTTGCGACCATTTTGTGAACTAACTTCATATGTACCAAAATCGGTATAGCGATACGACAATGCAGATTCATATTACGTTCCTGATGCGTGCTTCGCATTTCCTTGATTCCCACTGCACGTGGGATCGGCCGCTTTTTTTAATTACATTCCACTTCAGATAAGGCAAAATGGTAGGAGATGCGATGGTAAGGTCTATGCACGAATAGGTCAAGCTTGCAAGACTGTAAAATGTGGATTCCTTCTCATTGTGGACGCAGGCGCCTGAAGGAAAAAAGAACTGCTCAATTAACCGGCCCTGCGCATCCGAGCGGGAATCGCCCCAAAGGCCACTGTGTGCATTAAAATCGCCAAGGAGAAGGTAAGTTTCCGGTAGTTGGTCAACTAATAACTGCAGTTCTTGCTTATGAAGATGGTAATGGGGAGGTGTATAGACAGAACAAATTGTGATCAGTTGGTTTTCAAATACAACACGGATGGCCACTACCTCGACAGTCGTTCGAAGCTTTAAATACTGACACGCTAGACCTTTATCAAGTATGATGGCTACGCCACCACACGATACAACAACATCCTCGCGATCATTCCGGAAAATTATGTACTGCCGAAGAATATCAGTAACCTGAAAAAAAATTTATGTTAATATCTTAAAACAGCGTATTATAAAAATTCGCAATATAAGTCTAGACCGAACTATTGACGCAAACCAGCAATATAGTTTACTAATAACTTGAAAAAAAAAATCATTGCGCAGTCGACTGTCAACCGTGCGAAGGAATACCATATAGGCCTATGTGCTCATGGGTAAGTAGTGCTATTTCGGAACTCATAACTGTAACCGAGTTGGCACGGCCGCGATAGCGAGCGCAAGCTGTCGCTCCTACGTAAGCGTGACGTCACCTGCCTGGCCTACTTAAACTCGTCACTATCGGCAATAAAGGGTTGTTCGACCCCTGACATCGTCTCGTACACATGGTGGCAGCGGAAAACAGCCAGCATGACGACACCGCCTACGTTGCCGACACCGCCTGCATTGCCGACAACGCTCCTGCCGCCTCCGAAGCCCCTCGACACTTCGCGAGACGCTTGGTATGGGTGGAAGACCTGGAAAAGTGAGTTTGGACTGTTTTCCACGGCAACTCAGCTGAACAAGCAACCAAAAGAAGTGCAGGCGGCGAAGCTTTTAGTGACCATTGGGGAAGAGGCTAGAAAAGTGTTCGCTTCGTTCAAGTTTGAGCCAGGAGAGGACACAACCGATGTAACCCTTATAATTAAAAAATTTGAAGACTTCTACCAGCCCGCGAAGAACCTCACTTACCACGAGTTTTGCTTCGGCTCCCGAGACCAAAAAGAGGACGAGGGTTTCAATGACTGGCTTGTCGAATTGCGAACGCTAGCCCAACACTGCGATTTTGGAGACTTAGAAGAGCGCATGCTTCGTAGCCGCATCATACTCGGTATCCGGGACAAGGGACTGCAAAAGAAGTTAATTTCTGAAAACCCTTCTTACCAAAGGGTAGTCGAAATCTGTCGCATCCAAGAGCAAGGCGAGGAGCAGTTTCGACAGATACGTGGCACCACTGAAGGCGCTGAAACTGCAGCCGTAAATGCGTTGGCCAGAGTAACAAAGCCATGTAACAAATGTGGCTACAAAGTTCACCGCGGCAGCCGCTGCCCAGCAACAGGAAAAGCGTGCAAGAAATGCGGAGGATTGAATCATTTCGCCCAAGCATGCTCGCAGTCATCCTTCTTGCACAGCGAAGATGCAAAGCGCAGGGAAATACGAGAGCTACATGTTGACGAAAGGTCAGATTTTTTTCTGGACGCTTTAACTGTGAACGCACTCGCTAGCGACCAGTGGACCGCGACAGTTTCCATTGAAGGCCGTCCGATGGTCTGCAAACTTGATACTGGGGCAAACTGTTGTGTGATTTCAAAGGAAGATGCTTTGTCGCTTCCGAGAAAGACTCGTGAAGCCTGCCGAGCCACGTTAACGAGTTTTTTCGGCCACAAAACGACTGCGCAGTTTAAAGTAAAGTTGTCGCTATCCGTGAACGATAAACAGCACGATGAAACCTTCTTCGTCATTGAGCAAAACGTGCCGGTGACCCTCAGCGGAGCAGCAGCAGAAAGCCTTGGCTTGATTTATCGCGTTGATAGCGTCGAGACGCAGCAACTCTACCCAGCGGCGCAGCCCTTCACCGATGTTTTCACAGGATTGGGACAGCTGAAGAATTTTGAGTACGAAATGAAGCTCAAACCCGGCGCCGTCGGTGTTGTTGTGCCAGCCAGAAGGGTTCCGGTCGCCATTGAAGAAAAAGTAAAGGCCGAACTTCAACGCATGGAGGAGCACAACGTCATAACCAAGGTAACCGAACCAACAGAATGGTCAAGCTATATGGTAGCCGTAGTTAAAGGTGATAAAGTAAGAATTTGTCTCGACCCAACGGAGCTTAACAAGGTTATTCTGCGTGAACACTACCCTATGCCAGTTCTAGAAGAGGTCGCGCAACGACTAGCTGGAGCTAAATATTTTTCTACCTTGGACGCAACATCCGGGTTCTGGCAAATAAAACTTTCTGACAGCAGCTCCAGATTGTGCACAATGAGCACGCCCTACGGGCGCTATCGGTTTATCCGCATGCCTTTTGGAATTGCTTCCGCCCCGGAAATATTTCAAGCAGCCATGCACCGCCTCTTGGAGGGCCTGTCTGGAGTAGCGGTTGTAATGGACGACATATTAGTCTGGGGCACAACGAAGGAAGAACATGACAACAACTTGACCGGGGTGCTTGCACGCTGCCGTGAGCACAACCTCCGTCTGAACTCACAGAAATGTCTTTTTGCAGGAGCAAGTTCGCTACTTGGGACACGTTTTCACCACGCAAGGACTGAGCCTGGGACCCGATCGCGTCCAAGCCATTTTGGACATGCCAGCGCCGAGTAACAGTAAGGAATTGAAAGTCTTCCTCGGAACGATGAATTACGTGCAGCGCTTCATTCCTCGAATGTCTGTACTCACCGCACCACTTGGAACATTGCTACGCAAAGATATTGCCTGGGTCTGGACAGAAAAAGAGCAATGCAGCTTCAATGAGCTGCGCCAAGCCTTAGTAACAGCGCCAGTGCTTGCTTACTTCGATCAGAAAAAACCAGTCACCCTCTCTGTTGACGCCAGCCACATGGGCGTTGGCGCCGTTCTGATACAAGACGGCCGCCCTATCGCTTTCTCGTCTAGATCGCTCAGCGATGCTCAGACGCGGTACGCGCAGATTGAAAAGGAAGCTCTGGCGATTGTGCATGGCCTCGAAAAATTTCACGACTATATTTTCGGCCAATCTGAGGTTACGGTGGAAACCGACCATCGTCCGTTGGTGCCAATTTTCAGAAAGCCACTTCACCAGTGCCCACTTAGACTACAACGAATGCGACTGACATTGCAGCGATACGCCATCAATCTACTGTACAAGCCAGGAAAAGAGCTGTTTTTGGCTGATGCGCTCTCTCGTTTTCCAGGCAAGGCGTTATTGACGGAAGAAACCGAGCGCTTCAATGTTGACTTCATTGCCCTTGTTCCAGCTTCTGAGCGTCGCCTCGAGGAACTACGTGCGGCAACCGCCAATGATCCGGCTCTGTCGACCATCCGATCCTATGCAGACACTGACTGGCCGGAAAACAAAGAGGACGTCCCAGCATGTGCCAGGCCATTTTGGGCGTATCGAGAAGAGATGCATACACAAGATGGCCTCGTCTTTCGCAGCAACAAGGTAACCGTACCAAGCGCTAAGAGAGCTGAAATCCTTCGGCTTCTTCATCTGGCCCACTCGGGGGCGGAAAAGATGAAAATTCGGGCTAGGAGTGTCATGTTTTGGCCATCCATGTCGAGTGACATTGACCAGGTTGCAGCATCATGCAAAGTTTGCCAGGCTCACCACAAGCAAAACACTAAGATGCCTCTACTGTCGCATGATGTCCCCAGTCTGCCATGGGAAATGGTTGGCATGGACTTATTCCGTGCCGGTGGTAAAGAGTTTGCCTTAATTGTAGACTTCTACTCCTTTTATTTTGAAATAAAGGAGTTTCGATACACAACAGCCCGGCACTTGAAGGAGTGGTGCGCGAAAGTTTTCTCTGTCCACGGCTTACCAGTGAAGCTCTGTAGTGACAACGGGCCCCCTTTTAGTAGCCAAGGGTTCCGTGAATTTCTGCATGAACTAGGAGTCACCCACGTGACGTCAAGCCCTTATCACCCTCGCGCGAATGGCATGGCCGAAAGGGCAGTTCAAGAAGCGAAAACGCTGCTGAAGAAGTGTTCGTATAACAGCCCAGACTTCCATTTAGCTCTGCTTGAGTTGCGTAATACTCCACGTGATGCTATTCTGAAGTCACCGGTGCAGAGGCTGATGGGTCGACAGACGAGAACACTGCTCCCGGTTCCCTTTCGTACACAAAAGACCATTCGTACACAAAAAAGTAAGCAAAACTAGGGTAATTCTCATCACGAAGAAAAGTTCAGGATAGCGCGAAATAAAGAGGCTCAAATCACTCGTATTCGTAACAAGGAATACTGCTTTCAGCTCATAGCTAGACTTTCAAGGGACACTAAAATTACTAGGAGATTATCAATTCAATAATAAAACCGACTCCGAGCCAGTCTAGTATGTCATACACCCAGATGTCGGGAATATCGGTGGAGTAGCTAGTGGCGCCTTTCAACGAGTACTTTTGTAGCAACGGCAACCAAGTTATAAATGCATTTTTTTCCAAGTTGTTGCGCGTAGAATGGACAATCACAGGAAGAACAAGGCAGACAGGAAGAGCGCAAACTATCAACTGGTTTATTTGCTCTTGAAACAGCTTATATAAGCATGGCCAATCGTCACAAGGATAGGAAAGAGGGCTCGAACAAAAACGCACCGCTAGTCGTTGTGGGGCAGGATAAAAATGTGGTTATGAATGACATTACCGGCAGGAATGAGCGAACGTTAGCTCAAGCGACGAGGTGTGCAGAACACCAATGAGCATACATTCCAGAGGCCCGTGGTTCCTTGAGCATGCCTCGCGTTGCACTTCTTATCACTCACTCAAAGCTGCTTCTATAAAGAAGGCTTAGTTGGACTGGCGGTAATTTTGGGCTTACTATCTGCAAGAATAACACGAGAAACATGCTTTCTGTGTCACCCGGAGACACGATTACAGCATGCAAAGATAGGATGGCACTTTATGGCACAGTACGGTTACCACGCAAAATGCAGTGCTGGTTGTTCAGAGGTGCATGCCTAGAGGTGGTGTTACTGCCATTTCGCCCAGAGTAAGCTGTCAGGAATGTGGTGAATCTGCGCACATGTAACTGCGCCTCATTAGAAAATGTTTCTAAAAAATTGTGCTGCCGTCTTTAATTTCCTCGGAAATTCCTAGGGCCGAGGCTTCAGGCTCATGGCTGCAAAGAAGGAACACACAGTGCTCAATTTCTGAAGACACAGAGGAAGGCTAGATGCCATCTAATGTTCGTTTGTGTCTTGTCGAAAATTAGCACTGTCCGTTCCTTCCTTGAGAAACTACATGTTACCCCCCATGCGTCTTCCTTTAGTCCTGACAGCACTATCCTAAGTTGTCCCCTGTGTGGATCCGACTGCTCCTACTGGGCAGGGTTCAAGTCTGCACATGCATGGAGTTTCTCATTGTAAGCGATAGCTGTTAATTACACAGGCAGGGGCAGTGGGCATCGTTTCCCCCAATTTCAGCAATTGTAACGAACCCATAACAGCTTACGCAGTAAATAATCAGCCGGTATAACCTAGCGTTAAAATCCTCAGCAAGATGCAGCACTTGATGGCTGAGAGATTGCTGCCGCTTTGTTCTGATGCGTTGCAGCTGGAACGTGTGAGCCATGCATGTTGAAACCTGTTCAAGGTACAGCACACCGGTGATCATATATCATGAATCATTTTCAGCTGTAAATAATGACTTCTAATTTTCTGTTTCGGAAAAACCAGCAAGAATAAGTCCGGTGAGTATCACTGGAATGCAGGATATTCTCTACCCGACTCTTTGTAAGAACATTGAAGATGTGTACTGTACAGTGCTTAGGAGGCATGGTGAGCCTTCATGTAGGAGATCTGCCTAAAAATATTCAGGTCCCTGCGATATATTCCATTTCTGAAAAAAAGAAAGAAGTGTACATCTCCAGTGAGTCATCCTCCTGTCAAAGGTCATAACACATGCTGGAATGACGTACATTAATTGACTAGCGCTGGTATTTAGAGAATAAAACTCGTGGAACTACAAGCCACCATGCATTGTTAGCTTAGAACAAATACACATATACTCGTACCCAAAGTAGTAGAGTAATATTCTGTCACAAACGCCAGACCACTGACTGCGCTGTGCCCTAGCACATTGACATTAAGTATAAGACGAAATCATTACTTCTTGATTTGCGACATTGCAAGTATTGGAAGGCAAAACTTTCAAGTTGTGACTCCATCTCATAGTGTGGCTAAATTTAGGCTTTGTGCACAGAAGTAACACATCTGTTGTCACTGGGCGCAACGCCGTCTGTGCACCTCCCGCACTTGTTATATCGATATTTGCTTCTACAATGAGCTTCTTTGTACTTTATGGTGGTGTAGCTTCACAGGCCACTATAAGGCTTCCTTGTGGATTCGCGCAATTTAAGGAAGAGCTTAGCAATCAGAGGAGTAGGCTTTGGGGTTAGGTTGTTTTGAAAAATGTTGTTGTACAAATTACAAAAAATATGCACGCATGAAATAACAGGGAAGCTATTTCTTGGACGAAGTGGCGCAAGAATATTGCGACACATCCTCTCGCCAGGATGCATGGCGCATTTCGGTTTATACACTGGCTGGAGGAGTTCCTTAAGTGCCCAATAGGGAAGAGGTGGGTGGGGGGAGGCATCTACTGCAAGAATCTTTCAAATTGGACCGTTATTAGCAGAGGGGAAAATGTTTGAAACGGCGCTACACCAAGATATTGAGAGGTGAATCAGTGCCAGTACGACATCCTTGCCACATGCCGATGCAGCGTGGCGAAGCAAGGGGAAAAATACGAAGAGTTCTATTCTGCACGTAGTTGGTCGTCCTCCCCAAGGAGCCAGCTGCCTCCTGACTGATTCGGGCTGCCAGCACGCGATCTCGACAAATATGGCGGTTTGTAGCGACACACAGGCGTGTTGTGGCAAGACGGTGTGCTGTGCACAGTGCGTACATTGATGCACGATGCTTGTGAGAGTGAACTTTGAAATTCGAGCACCTTCGACGGTGCGTTTCGACGCGGTTCTCGGCAGACAGGGTCGTGAGCGTTCAATGTGCGCAGTGCACTTGTTGGCTCAAAATGGCCAGGCCTGGTGAGTGGCTCTTTGAGAAAAGGGTAAGGCTGTTGTAGTTTGGTGATTTGGTTGCTGTCTGCTATTCTCTACTGATTTATTAGATTATCACACTGGTGGAGGAACTGGTAGACTTACCTCATGCCGCAGACGTTGTCCAAAATCATCGTATAAATTCATCCAGCATATGTAAGATCCGATACATGAGTTTAACCCTCTGCTGTGTTTAACCGCATTAGTGTGCTTCCGTCAGAGCCATGTCAACACCTTCTTTTCGTTCAGCTATAACATGCGTACTGCTTTGCGATGAGTAAGGCCTTCCACATATGCATGGCGATATGGTTGTTTCAATATTTAAAGACAATGCTCGTTTCTACCCGCAAGGTCCAGTTTTGCAGTACTAGTCACAGCCATGATTATGACTGAAAGACGAGGATGGCCCACACATTTCCTGGTCACTCTTGACACGAACAGACGCAGACAACGTGACTATGGGGCCATTGGTTGTGCAAATGCTGGTAATACAACTGGTAAAAACTATTGAAGACAGTTATCAAATGAGACCTAATGGCTGGCGAAGAAAAAGCTAACTCGTATTGGCATCCTTGGATAGCAACGGCACACATGCTTTAAAGTTTTCAAGGTACAGTGAATAAATGCACATTTTACTAATTATGTTATACCCCTGTACACAGCTAGAGAACTACAGTGTCGTTTTGAGCAAGTCATATTTGTGATGTACTACATCACATTTGGTGATCTGGTTCGCGCAACAGCTTTTTTTCACTTATTTTCTGTTTTGTATGTATTTTGATATTGCATTTCTTCCAGAGGTATTTTGTATTTCTTGCATATTTTGCATTGTATTCTTTAAAATCCTTTTTTCACTCATTTATGTACATAATGAATCTTATATGTCAATGTTATAAAGTAACTCCCCTCTGTAATGACGGTATAATGAATGAATGAATGAATGAATGAATGAATGAATGAATGAATGAATGAATGAATGTGCATTTGAGCCACGGAGAAAGAAGTATTTGAGGAAAGTGCTATGCCATGGCAGCGCGCGGCGGCGGCCCGTTAATGTAACGCTTGGGCGAGGCGGAAGTTCAGTTTTCTGTGCGTCACGCGAGATGACGCTGCCGGCCTGTTGCCATCGTTTACACGTGATCCTATGGGGGTGACGCATAATTATCGCGTTATTGTCTCATATATTGCAAATTTTCTCAGTTTTCACTATGTAGCGTGAATGAATAGAGGCGGCAGACGTTTTAGCAGTAGTTAGTAATCAATGCTGATTTAATTACCTGCCGTAGAGTGCTTGTAGCGAGCTGATTGCAGTCACTCCAGAGCAGACGACACATGCCGCTGGGGGGCGATCGTAGATGGTATTTTAGCGACAGCATTCGGAATCGCCGCACGCGATTGGCCAGCGCCGCTCCGGTGTCGTCATCCGCGTGACATGCCCACGGTACACCTACGAGAGAAACTGTACCTTTGACAGTGCAACGAAAAATAACGGTAGCGGTGTCGTTCTAAACTAAGATACAAGGTCAAGAGATGGTGCTGCATGTACTATCATCATCATTGTTCAGATGTAATATGGGCGCTTTGTTTCTGGCGCCTACGCCTTTTGGCCTTATTGAGGGCCCCTAGCAGGAGAGAGAGAGAGAGAAACAAACATTTATTTTCGAGACAGTGTTCAGAACACTCTTGGTGGGAGGATTCCTTATTCCAGGAACCCTCTGGCCGCAATCGCATCCCGGGCTCTGGTGACGAGCCGTCGTTGGTCATCCAAGTCCCGGGTGGTGATTCTGGCCTCCCACGTCTCAGCGAGGAGGTTGACGTCTTCGGGTGCTACAGGCTTGCTTACGCTGTCTGCCTGGCGCCACGGGCACTCGAGCAGTAGCTGCGCCAGTGTGTCTGGCACATCGCAGATGGGGCATTTGTAGATGTAACACGTTGGGTAGAGGCGATGTAACAGGATGCCGTGTGTGTACGTATTGCTCTGAAGCCTTCGGAAGGCGGTACTTTCCTCTTTTGTCAACTTCGGGTGAGGTGGCGGATACACTCGTCGTCCAAGGCGGTAGTGCTGGAGGATAGCGTTATATATCATCGGTACGCTTTCTGGCTCTGCTTCAACGTCGAACGACCGCTGTTCTTGTGAGGAGGCAAGGGAGGCCCGGTTGACGTGACCGCGGGCCGCGGCATGAGCCGCTTCATTCCCCTCGAGCCCCTCATGACCCGGGACCCACTTTACGTAGGTGTAAGGGAGCGGAGTGCGTCGGTTGTTTAGCAGTTTGACTGCTTCGACCGAGATGCGACCCCTCGTGTAGTTGCGCACTGCGGCTTGCGAGTCCGTGAAGACTACGATGGCGTCTGTGCTTGTGGTTGTAGCGAGTGCGATCGCCGCTTCTTCCGCCGTCTCGGCGTTCCGGACTTTGACGGTGGCGGACGCCAGCTCTTTGCCTGTTGAGTCGACGACACTCAAGGCGTACGCATTCCTGTTTGGATATTTCGCCGCGTCGAGATAGCGGGTATCTGGATCGCGCGTGTATTTTCGTCGGATGGCGTCGACTCGATCGAGCCGGCGCTTCCGATGATGCTCGGGATGCATGTTACGCGGTAGTTTGTCGATGCTCAGGGTTTCTCGCAAATACGGCGGTATCTTGACCTTGCAATCGGCATCGCAGATGTAGCGCTCTCCGTAGCCGAGGCGAGCAAGGACTGATCTGCCTGTCGATGTAAGCTTCAGCCTCTCAAGTTGGTTTATGTGATGCGCTTCCGCCAGCTCTTGCCACGTGTTGTGCACACCCATTCTGAGGAGTCGAGCAGTTGAAGCTACGGGCGGTAGTCCAATGGCGAGCTTCGTAGCCTTGCGGATGAGCACATTTAACTTGTCAATTTCAGAAGCTTTGAGCGCGAGGTACGGAGTTCCGTATGTAATCCTGCTTATTAAAAGAGCTTGGACTACGCTCAGGGTATCCTGTTCCTTGAGGCCGCTGCGTCGGTTCGCCACCCTCCGTATGAGATGTGTCAGTTGTGAAATCGTGCGTTGTAGCCGGGGAAGCGTGGCACCGCCCGATCCATCTCGAGATAGGTGCAAGCCGAGCACACGAAGCGAGGCGACTTTCGGTATTTGAACTCCGTTAAGGGTTACGCACGGGTCCGGATCTTCGCAGGCGGGTGGTCTTCCCCTCATACGGGCCCTGAGTACGAGTAGTTCGCACTTCTCGGGTGCGCAGTGGAGGCCGCAGCTGTCAAGGTAATTCTCGACGACCCCTAGCAGGAAAATTGCACACTAAATTATGAGGCTTGTTAGTAGTTCCACTCTGCGCGCAACTTGATGGAACGCGCCACGGTTGGTTTTGTCTCGCCACCTATAGCGACTTGTGGAACTTCAAGCCTTCCGGGGCCCCATGATTTTGGTGTCGTCAAATTTACGTCAATTCCCTGTCAATCATTTTCAAACCGAGCGTGTCGTCTGCTGTGAGGAGAACGATGCACGAGGCCGATCGCTCAGCGAACGATTTACGAACGGTTTACGAACGCTTTGCGAATGGCTGTTCGCAAGCGCGAGCGGCAGCGGCTCCGCTTCGATTGAAACGGCGGCTGCGGCTGCGCAATGGCCCTTCACAGAGGGAAATGGCGGTCCACTTGGGCGCTGAGTCCTCGCATTGTCGTCGCTGAAATAGGACGCGGAGCGGCTGGAGGTTTGCGATGTATTAGGGGAGTTGACAGAAGGTGAATTCCGGGGTTACTTTCGCCTGTCGAAGCGAACTGTATGTTGGCTGTGCGCCGAGCTTGATCACGAGAGAGGGAGAGAGAACAATTTTATTTTAGGAAAAGAAAATCCTCGCCGCCACCTCCTCTGTTCGTTTGATAGCCTGGAGTTGTTTCTGCAGGCTTGAGTCGCAGAGAACGGTGTCCCACGCTCCAGGCGAGGGAGTGGTCAGGAAATCGGAAATCGGGTGCCAAAGAGCCCGTGGAATTTTGACGGAGAGGAAAGAGCTGTGCATGTTGAGGTTCTTTGCTACTGGAAGTATCCAGCGCGCTGTCGGTAGTGAAGAGTTTGTCGGGCATTGACAGTCGGGGTGCACCTCCAAAAATGCGAGAAAGAGCTCCCTCTGCCTCTGAGCACCCGCTGGCCGAGATGCACGTTTTTGTGCGAGAACATGGCAGCAGAAGACGACGAGACGAAATTTAGATATTACGCCAGTTACGCGCACGCTTCTTGTTTTTCGCGCCCGCGACACCGCTTAGCGAACCTGCAGAGAAAGATATTGATGCTTGAGAGCGTGTTTACGTCTGAGAAGAAGAAAGCACAGTTTTTAAAAGGAGCAGCTTTCTTAAAGGGGGTCCTAAAGCACCTCTCGGACTTCGCGGGAAAACGCGTTCTATCGACAGTGTAGGCTGCAATAAACAGCTCACCCAAATTCTACAGACGTGTGCGAAGCGTAGAGTTAACAGGGCAAGCACAAAGTTCCCCTTACCCAGGAGCTCCCGCTTCAAAAAAAGGCCGGTTCTCACTGTTTTTTAATATGCTTTATAACGAAATGGAGCAGATTGCTGCTATTGGCAGGTAGCCGGCATAAATTAAGAGCGATGTTTGAATCATGTTTGAATCAAATGAACTTGGTTATGCTGTCACTGTGTACACTCTAAACCAGAATTGGGAAAAATTGGACTAACTGCATACATTTAAACCACCGGTTGAACGGTTCATCCGAAAGGACCAAATTTTTCGCCAGTGCGTGTCGTGTGCAAAAGCCCGCCACGAAAAGTACCAATGGGGGGTCCAAAAAGCACCCGTTGGTCTGTGCTCGTTCGTCTGCTTCCGCGCTGCCTGGCCGCGCCATGTAGTTTGAGTGGTTCAGGAAGAATTTAGACGCTTCTCGTCTGCTCCCCCGAGTCCGTCTGCCGATCGTCGTTCCCATGCTTCTGCCCCGCTGTGCTATTCTTTAGGCCCCCCCTTCCTGTCAGAGGCTCAAGCACGTAGGTTGTCAAAAGAGCAATAAGATACAAAAGGAAGCAAACATGCATTCCTCAACAACTGGAGAACACCACTCGCTCGGCTGCAGTCTCAGGCCTACGGAGGCTGGCGTAGTGGTACGGCGAGTTTGCTGGCGTAGTGTGTGTGCGCCAGTGCGAGCCTCCAAGCCTACACGCTGTGGATACATTGCTTGAACGCGCCGAATTACAGCGGATATTTACATCGCTAACAAAAGTAAGTTGTTTTAATCATCAGCAGTTGCTTGCCGAGTGCCCGAAGAGTAAATGGCTGCAATTTGTACGAGAAAAGAAACTTCGCATGCCGTCGGCATCGAGCCCGTCGGCGGCCGTCGTGAGCTATCGCCGGCGCTAGGAAAAGAAAAGTACATTTTGTTTTGCGGGAAATACTGTCTGTATCGTAGTAGAATAAAGTGTAATTGAAATTGTGTTTTTCGCCTCGTGCGACGACCACTGTGAAGCAGCTATCGCGAAGGCGAGCGCCGATGCGTGGCAGACCGAAACAACGTGCTGCCGCCGGCGCGCTGCGACTACGCTGCATATCGTGACTGCGAGCCGTCTCGTTCGTAGTGAGTGGGGTAAGTACATCACATCTCAGCCGCGACAGTGACGATGAGACTTGCTCTTCATTTGTGTGCGGAATAACGACCGTAGAAATAGCACAGGACTGGGTATTTTGTGAGCGCCGTTGATCGTTTGTTCTACAGCCGTGCTCTACGGAAAAGGCCTAGGGACGACTTCGGCAAGAAGGTACACCGGCGGGGCAACTGTGCATCGCGTTTTTTCGCCGCCGCGGCAGAATGCTTGCCGTTACTGCGTTTGTGCGTGCTCAGGGGTGTTTTATGAGCTCCCGCACGGCATTGCGAACGCTCGTTCGCTTCAATCGACGAGGTGCTAGCTACTAATTGGAATTCGTTAATTAAAAACGCGCTCACGATATGGCGGGTTTAGATTAACAGATCTGTGCGGTGATGGGTTATCTAAGAGCCGACGCTAACTGCACGGCTCTTCTGTGAATATATATTTTGTAATTGCTTAGTAGAATTTGTCTTTGGGCGAGTTGGTTCATGCTTCAAACGGGAAAAAACGGAGCGCTAACAAAACAACACACAAGAAGAACGAGGCTACACACAGGACTGGCGCTCAACTTTCAACTGACATTTATTGAAGCAACATCGAATTTATGCACACAGCCGCCAAAACGTAATCTCTGCCAAGATTTAACCTTCAGACAACAACCCGCCATATCACCACCATAAACACCGCGTCAGGCCCTCCCACAGAAGGCGAGGGATACAGCCGGAACCTTGCGCACCACGTTTCACAATCTCATGTTTTGTAAAGGATAATAAAACTTTCACGTGCGAACAATCATGAATTGCCGGAAAAAGAAATTAACAAATAAACCACTAAGATTTCTTAAACAACAAAGAAGCTGCGTCAAAAACAAAGGCAAAACCAAACAATAAAAGCAATAACAAAGCTTAAACAGCAAAGCGCAGCGTCAAAAACAAGAAACAAACGAAGTGTGAAAACAAAGATGAGCAACAATGTGAAATAATGGAAGGATAGCAAAAAGCCTCCTCAAGAAAGATAAAACCATTAAAAATTAAAAGCTAAAAAATACTAAAAACACTAAGATAGTACAAGAACACTACACATAACCTTCCAAAAAAGCTAATTCCTTCTCAGTTAGCGCGACAGAGGGCGCGCTGATACACTTGTCCGCAAACTTATGAATGTGGTACGCTTCAATTATTTCTCTTTCGTAATGGTCTCCTGAGCGCTTGAGGAAAGTGGTGCGCACGAATTCTGGGATGCACCCGC
Source organism: Hyalomma asiaticum (assembly GCA_013339685.2). Taxonomy (NCBI): domain Eukaryota; kingdom Metazoa; phylum Arthropoda; class Arachnida; order Ixodida; family Ixodidae; genus Hyalomma; species Hyalomma asiaticum. The sequence goes on along the minus strand of CM023481.1, from coordinate 74,187,915 downwards.
ACCTTTTGCAGTGTTCAGTCAGGTGGCCACCTGAGTTATTCTTGATAGACAAGGAATGCTCATTCTCCCTGACATTAAAACATCTTCCGGTCTGCCCTATATACACTTTATCGCAACTCAGTGGGATCTTGTATACGACATTCTTCACGCAGTCAGTAACGGCGCTGTCATGTTTCTTGGTGCACTGCTTGGGGTTCCATTTTGCAGTGAGGAGACAAATTTTTGATAACTTACTTGGGGCAGAAAGCACGATATTTCCATTGTATTTGCTTATCACTTTCTTCAGGTTATGGGAAACGCGGTGAATACAAGGAATGACGACGGCAGACCGTCTGTTACGTTCAATAGTGCCCGAGTCGCAGGAACGCTTTAACTTCTGCAAAAGTGACTCGCACACACCGTGTATTAACTGAGGAGGGTATTTAGCTGCTTTTAAGCGTTGAAATTGGTTGGAAAACCCAACATTCATTTCATGATGGCACGATTTTTCCACAGCTGCTTTCAAACATGTCAAAGCAATACCTCGTTTTACGAGCTTAGAGTGAGCGCTCTTAAAGGGTAACAAAGCTTTCTTAGACCGAGGATTATACAACCAACATAAGTGATCGGGCTTGAACAATATTTTTAAGTCCAGAAATTGAATTGAATTATTCTCGGCCTTTTCCCACGTGAAGCGAAGTCCAGCTGCCGAGCTTTCAAAGACTTTCAATATGGCTGTTGTGATATCGTCAGGCACCGGGTTATCTACTGCGTCCAAAATCAGGAGATAGTCATCGACATAGTCTTCTCCCTTTGCCGCAATCAGTAAGAATTTCAAGCCCTGCAACTTCAACGCAAAATCCACGAAAAGGAAGGCGGTTAAGTTGTTGAAGGACCTCAACTTGGAATCGCTCAGAAAAAAAGTTGAGAAGACTGATGCGTCTGCCTTGGAAGCCTTCTTCACAGGTAAGACGCATAAGCCTGAATGCCCTTTGCGAACCATCATCACCGAGAAGGGTTCCTGGCAATTCCTTGTGGGCAAGTTCTTGCAACAACATCTGAGAACCTTAGTTGTTGAAGACCCTTTTCTAGTGAGAAGTTCGCATGACATCATCAAGGAACTTGGCATGTGTGCATGTAGTGTACATACAGAGTGTCAAGATTTCGGGGAACAGGGAGCAGTTGAAAACCCTGTCTACACATACACGTTCACTTTGTCTCTAAATTGTCATGTAGTAATTAAACAATCAATCGTTGGAGGCAAATACCGGAGTGTAGGAGATTGGCGTCCTAAACACACAAGCACTATTTCACATTTAGGCATTTATGGCAACGTGAAGTGACATTCAATTAGCACGAGCAGTGGTCTAATATGATAGTGATACATATTTTCAGATCCCAGTGATCCAGTGCACGAAGAACACAATTGCTACTTCACCAGAACAGCCCCATCTTGCGACACACAGGCTGGCGGTTCACAGGGGGTGAGTAGATGCACAGAAACTATTTATTTATTTATTTATTTATTTATTTACTTTACCCTCAGGGCTCATAAAGGCGTTACAGAGGGGCCGGGAAATGCAACAAAAAATGCAGTAAGAACAAGAACACAATTATATAACAAATTAATGAAAATACATGTTCAAACAATACTCAGTTATTACAGGCTTAAGATATGATCGGTTAATGCAGTCTTAAAAGATGACACGTCCCCAATGGAGGCGATGGAGGGGGGAAGGCGGTTCCACTCGGCACGGGTCTTGGGCAGAAAGGAGTCTGAAAAAACGTTAGCGCTGCAGAAAGGAATAAAAAAAATTGACGGCAGATCCACGAGGTGAATGATGATGAGATTGGGCGAAGCTCCTGGAAGTAATCATCGGTTAAACCGTGAAATTTCTTCCGTTAATTCGCCTGATAAAAATGACGTGAAACGATTGATTAAATGGCGTCTTTCGTTAAGCAGCTGGCGTCTTTTCGTTTTGCTTTAGAAACATCTGGCGTCTTTCGTTAAGCAGCTGGCGTCTTTTCGTTTTGCTTTAGAAACATCTGGCGTCTTTTCGTTTTGCTTTTAGAAAACATCTGGCGTCTTTCGTTGGTTTATTTCATCAATCAACGGCGTTTTGAACAAAATTTTTATTGTTTAATCACGCACAGGAGAAATCTCACCAGGCACTACCTTGGAGGTAAACAATGGCTGCTACTGGGAATGAGAGACAGCAGAAGTCGGCTTTTAACACTTCTACTTCTACTAACGTTTCCTACTGGAACATGTCAATGGCTGCTAATGGGGAATGAGAGACAGAAGAATTCGGCTTTTAGTTAACGCGCACGCTGCGAATTTTTTTTTATTGTTCAACAACGCACAGGGGAAATCTCCCACCGGCACATCCTTGGAGGTCAAAGCGTAAGACTGGTTACGCACTACGACTACGACTACGACTACGACGAGGGACGAACGGGTGCCGCTTTAAGGAGCTTCGCCCCTAAAACTTTATATTGATGATCAAGACGTGACGATATGTATGAAGGTTCTGAGAGGAGTTCCTGTTTAAGTGAGTGATTATGGTAAACGATTTTTTGAAAAAGGCATAGACGAGAAATTTTCCTTCGAATTTGCAAATCAATTAGTCCCAGGTTTGATTTAATTCATGAAACTCTAGATGTGCGGGAATAGTTCGAATTAATGAAGCGTGCTGACCGATTTTGGACTGACTCAATGATAGCTGATAATGTTTTTTGACCAGTGTCCCAAACAGATGACGCGTACTCAAGCTTAGGTCTAATCAGTGTTTTGTATAGTATCAACTTTAAATGGCACGGGGCTTTAGAAAAATTTCTGCATATGTAGCCCAAGGATCTGTTCGCATTGTTAGTGATGTAGTCGAGATGCGCATGCCAAGAAAGGTTATCGGTTAACTGAATGCCGAGATATTTATATGAAGTTACGTAATCAAGGTTGATGTTATTGATAGCATAGCCGAAAGGAGGTGATGGGTTAGAACGACGCGAAAAAGACATAATTTTGCATTTAATGGGATTTAGGAACATTAGCCATTGTGAACACCACTTAGATATGTTATCTAGGTCTGACTGAAGAATAAAGTTATCATGCTGATTGGTTATTTCACGATACAGAACACAGTCGTCGGTAAATAGTTTTATTGAACTATTAATAACAGTAGGTAAGTCGTTAATATAAATTAAAAATAGCAATGGGCCCAAGACGGAGCCTTGAGGAACACCTGACTTTACGTCACAGCGCGGGGATGTAGCATCATTAGCAGTTACAAATTGAGTACGGTTAGTTAGGAAGCATTCTATCCAATTGAAGATGTTAGGGTCAATATTAAGAGTACTGAGTTTAAGAAGTAGTAAGCGATGAGACACCTTGTCAAAAGCTTTAGCAAAATCTAAGAAAATACAATCAATAACTTGGCCTATGTCTAAAGAGGAAGAAATGCTATGTATAAACGATATTAGTAGCCTTTCGCAGGAGTAGTTCTTGCGAAACACACACTGAAATGAAGTGAAGAAAGAGTTCGATTCATGAAATGAAACGAGATTAGAAAATATGACACGTTCAAAAATTTTGCAAGGTACGCTGGTGAGTGAAATGGGTCTGTAATTGAGAGGAGAATGCGCGTTAGCTGATTTCAGCAGCGGCAACACCTTCCCCACCTTCCAATCTGCGAGCAAAATTGAGCACTCAATAGACTGGGTGAAAAATTGCATAAAAAATACGGAGGAGTACACAGCAGTATTTCTCAGAAATTTGGGATTAATTCCGTCCGCGCCACAGGAAGAGGATAATTTTAAACCATGAATTGAATTTAAAATCCCCGCAAAATCGACAACAAGTGGATGCACGGGAAAGAAATCCTTTTTGTACACGTACGGGACTGTGTCAATACAGCAGTCAGAAAATGATTTCGCAAAGGTGTCATTTAGAACCATGCAGCATTTTTCATTGCTCATGGTGCAACCGCCAGTAACTGTAAGATATATGTTATTTTTCTTTTTTATTTGAATAGTGCTCCAAAATTTGGATGGGTTAGTAGAAAGAAGGGAAGGTAGATATGTATTAAAGAAGGCGACCTTTGCTTCTCTTAACGCGATGCGATATGCATGCAGTGCGTTTGAGTAATCATTCCAACAAGTAGATGTTTGATAGCGTTTCGCAAGACGAAAAGTGCGATTTTTCTTGTTTGATAATCTCTTGAGTGTCGTCGAAAACCAAGGGGAGCGTTTCTTTCCAGAAAGCCTGCGCAGTGGAATATATTTAGCAACAAGTGACGTCGCTTTCTTTTTGAATAGGTTCCAATTATTTTCTACGGTACGGCTAAAAAATTCCGACATTAACTCATCAATGAATAGTGCAAGCTCATTATTAATTGCTGTGTAATCGCCTCTCGCATAATCTCTGATAAATTTTGGATTGCTTTTCTGACATGTAATGCGGCCCTTTACAAAAAAATGTAAGAGACAATGATCGCTTATTCCGGGTAAACAAGTTAATGAATGCACTAAGTTAGGGTCATTGACAAAGACCAGATCAAGTGCGTTTGATGAAGTAGTGCCAGTTCTAGTAGGCCCAGAAACAAGTTGCGCAAGATTGAAATTTAAGCAAAAGTTAATAAAATATTGACTTTCGGCGGACGAACCAACAGGGGAGGGAAATTGCGAAGCCCAACTGGTCAATAAAGGAACGAAGAGAATAAATTGCAAGGACCTATTAAACGTTTGAGCGTATTCGCGCTCATGACGCATTATAATGCGGTCATATACCGCCATTTAACTGCACAGATGAAAAGTTTGATCCATGAAGAGTGAGCGAGTTCTTAATAAACTTTGCTCTACGGCGGCTAAGTGCTGCGGGGAGCACACCGCAAGGGCATCAAAAGGCGCGCGTATCGTTTGCCTACTGGTCACCGTGACACATGCATATAACCGCGATCGAACTTTCTAGGTGTCTGCGTGGGATTGTTAGCGGTAAGCGATGGTGACGGCAGTTTGTGCCGAACTGGCGAAGCTAAGGAGGTTTCTCGCGTAAAAGCTAGCGATTACGGCGGTATTGTAGAATCGCCAAGAATTTCATCGACTTATAGCATCGGACGATTTGTTGCCTTCTCTGCAAGTACACAGCCACTATTCTTGTGGCTGGAACTGCATATAATTCTCCTATATCGAATTCCAAGCTGTTCACGAGTTCAAGCGTGAAGTCAGACAGACAGACAGACACAGAACTTTTATGTGGTCCTGAGAAGACTAGTGCCAGGGGGTACCGTCTGCGGGCCGCACCCACGTTGGAGCCGAGAGGTTGAGACTCTCGGCGACTTCGCGGGCTCCCCGGACTACTGTTGGCAGTCCAGTGCGCTGGTCCAGCGTACAGTGCGCCGCACTGCACGCTGACAGCGTGCAGTGTTTTGCGCTGCACACTGTCAGCGCTGACGCTGGGACAGTGTGCAACAGCATTCCCAGCGCGCCCTCTGCCCCGTTTCAGCGCTACCAAGTGCATACCAGCGACATTACAGCGCTGCCCAGTCCTAATACAGTGTGGGCCAGTGCCTCACAGCGCTTTCCAGCGACTTTACAGTGAAAAAAAAAAGCGCTTACAGTGCCAGCCAGTGGCAGAATTACACTCAGAGACACTGCTTTCTGCGATAGGGTGTAAACATGAAGGTGTGGTCCACAACAGCTTATAATATGACGCTGAACCATCCCTTGTAATTAATGTAGTCAGTGCCATTCTCTTTTGGGGGACAGACTTCGATATGGCACCCGTCCAAGGCACCTATACCTTGAGGAAATCCTGTGACTGCCGTGAACTTCCGTACGTGCTCGGCAACTTCGCGTTCCATGGAAAATTTCACGTAGAGAGATTCCTAACGGCAAACAACAGCGGCGCAAAACTCACGGAAAACAAGATTAACCGTGGAGCCGCCAACACTAAAGATATTGCCCACACTTCTGTCCTCAGCAGAGGTAGCAAGGCGACAGACTGCTATTGCCACACGTTTCCTGAGTGGAATGGCCCTCCGCATATTCTTCTCCAGACGCCTCATGGACACGCAAACACTGACTATATAATCAAATGTGGCGCGGTTTGCACGAAAGCTTCAACACATTGTCGGAGACGTGAGGAAGCGTTGTCTCGTACCCCGACACCTCCCGGGGGTGTGCCCAAACAGAATGTCCGCTGGACTAGCGTGGCGCAGCCGCCATTAAAAGCTGTCGGCTCTTACGCCGCGCACTTTCGATGTCAGCCTCCAGGGGTGCTACCGCGTAGCGATTACTTTTTTCGTTCCAATGCCTTTCGGCGTTACGTCACTGTTGTCGTCATCGGTGGGCGGCGACGCGTGACGTATTTCAAATTGCCCAATCGTAAGCGGCCGCTTTTTCTCCTCTTTCTCCGCCGTTCGCGGGCTTGCATAGTAATTATGTTTGGTAAGGAAGTAGTTAATAAAATTGCGGTTGCGCGCTTATTAGATGAAAATGGCTTAGTAGCATTAAAACGCAAAAGGGAGGGAAATATGAGGCAAACAAAACGCAAACACGCGTGTATTTCTAGTCGTAGCCACATTTGCGCCGTACGTGAATCCAAGCCATATCGCTGAGCGCGAACGAAGTGGCAACCGTTGTGGGAAACAGCTGACTGTGTTTTCATCGGTTATTCGTCCGTATCATTTGCAACTTTGGCGCAGAAGCGTAGTACTTTCGCCTGGGAAGAAATTCTACACTCCTCATTTTTCCGGGAGTGACAGAACACTGAACTGATGTGAGCACAAACTGCTACTGCCGTGGTCTGTTGCCGCTACGTGCATTGTTTGATGTGCGCGCTTTGTTTTCCTGCAGCAGGAAGCGGTTCGGAAGACAACTCGTCATATTATCGGACAGTAAAGTGGAGCATCGTGAACTGGCCGCGATCAAGAACTCGCAAGGTAGCGAGCGCCGTTTGACGGGGCACCCCTACGGCACAGCGTAATTTCATGAAATCTCTGGTCAGCTGCAGTACGTTGCACAAGCTACCAGCCACTGTCGTCGTCGATCCGAGAAAGCTGCTGCTGCATTCGCAAAAGTAAGCACAGGCACTACATTACCTTGTTTAAATGACAGAGATTGCGAAGCTAGAAATGAGAGCACGAAAATACAGTGTACTGGGTGTGTTCCATAAGATTTTAACATCGATTTTTAGCACTGCTTAACTAACGTGTTGTGATGTTCAATGATTTGTTTTATGCTCCTCACAGACGTGCGAACGTATGAAATGGTGGCTCGTGTTAATGTCTGTAAAAAATACAACTCGGAATATACAAGTGGTGCCATTTCTCTTTTTTTATATATAAGTCCTGCACAATAAGGGGCGCTATTTCTCGAGTTCTTTGGGAAGTAATGGCTGTCACGCATATCTGCTATGCTCATGATATGCAGCTTGCCAAGTAGGATATTTGCCTTCTTCGCACCCATGAGCGATTTATTCATTTAACTATTGTCTGCCTTGTGAAATCGGAACTTAGTGGTTTTGTTTAAAGCTGTGAACGTCAAGAAAGGAAACAGCCAGACCTTCGATGTTGAGCTTTCCACGTGAAGTGTTCGCATTTGCTTTGCACGCATGGCTTTTGTTTGTGCTCTGTGCAATACCAAATTAGCATAGACCCCCCTTCCAGCATTGCTCGCTAAAGTCGATCAGTACGTGTATAAGTCCAGATACATAGAGGTACAGTTGCTTACTCATTTTCACATAACCTCTGTATATGAAAACAAAATGTGGATGTTCTGAAAAATGCAAGTGTATATGTTGGCTAAGGGTAGGCATGCTTTTATTTCTGTATGTTAGTGTGCATGTAAATTTGTGGTGCTTCAGTACAGACTCGCATAGCATTTGTGCATGAGCTTACAATTATGTAAATTGAGATCAAAACAGTAATGCCGTGAGGCCTCGTTAGCATCGCCTTGCACATAAATTGATTTTGATCTTTTTTTCAACCAGCACAAGGAATCCGAGAGGCCGAGCCAGCAGTAGCTGGGTGCACAGCGCCTGGTGCAGGAGTTCAGGGTGCCAGATGACGTCGAGTGCCTGCTGCAGCAGCTTGTCTATGCCCTCACCAAGTTTACTGCCCCAGCTCAACCCCACTCCCCCTCCTTGACCTGCCTCATTAGAGTATGCATGCATAAGAGCGAAAATTTTCATTATGATACTGTTTTTTTTTTCTTAAAGCTACTTCATGTGCTAGTGATGCAACTTATGACAGGAAGTGCTTTTGACAGTGTTTAAGTGAAGCATTAATTCACTGTTTCAATTATACCACAATAGGGTAGGAGTGTCCAAAACACTAGGCTGTGCCAAAAGCTCACTGTGGAAGTGTAAACTTCCAGGCATCCCATCATTGTCATGTAACATCAGACACGACGGCACACTGCAAATCTGCATGTTCATTGTAAGAAAGCTGTAGGTTGTGATAACCTCTGGTTATGTTGTCCCGACTTACATGCACAAGAATCATTTTACAAAACAAAACTAGCTGAGAAAAATTTCTTGCCTATGCACGTGTCTCTGTGGTGTAGTTGCCTGTATTTAGTCTTTCATATATATTTTTTTACTCCTGTATCTTTCTACTTTGATTTATATGTTTAGGTTTATGCTAAAAGTTCTTTGTTGAACTACGGACAATTTCTTGTTCCTTTCTACCGTTTTATGTTTATAGGATTCATACGATAATATATTGATTTACAACATAACACTAATGTGCATGTAGGTCCATTTTTATCACAAGATTAGCGGAACACTTTGTTGGACTAATTGGTATGCAATAATTTGTTTTGTGGCACTGAAAAATACAAACCACAAGAGAGTATCAGTGACGTGTCTCATGTGTGGTGCTCATCCCTTATACTCTCTTGTGGTTTGTGTATTTTGATGCCAAAAAGCAAATAATGTCAAGAGATGTTCTTGTGTTTTATGCATTCAATGCGAGCTGTGATTACTTATTTTTAATCCTGTTTGAAGGCATTTTGTATGCTGCAAGGTTCTCTTAGGTGCAGTATTTTCCTTTCTGGTTTATTTGTACAATCACTGCGCAGTTCAATATGTGGATGCATACTTAGTTTTGCTGGTGAGCAATCCTTTTTTTGTTTTGATGCTATGCAGCTTATCAGAGGTTTCGTGGTGTTACCTGTGATATCTTCTGATGCATACATCCACGATTTTTCATCAGAGTGGAAGGTCACAGCAATGTTATGCCTGTGCACTGCAGAAATCACACACGCTTAGAACACACCTTGTATTGCACAGGCAATGTGGTGCTTGATTTTAAACATATTCATTTCAATTCTTTCGACGCTGTGTTTCATAAAAAGCAAGTAGCTGCTTTCTTTGTATGCTGTCAATTAATAGCTTAGAGTGTTTCATAATCTCCTACAGCACACATTATGGAGCCAGTTAGTTGCTGAGAATTAATGGAAAATTGTGCAACATTGCAAGAAATCCCACTGTATTGGTCTACAACAGTTTTTTTTTGCAATGCACAGTTCATGATGTGTAAGGTGGTAGTCTACACAGTAATTATATTGTCACGTGACACATAAGAGACCAGCAGAGACCGCACCGTCAGGTAGGCAAGAACTGCTAGCTGAGCAAGATGGCTCCGACTGGGGCGCGCGCTGAGCCAAAAGCAACTTCTTCCTTTTCTTTCTTTGTGTCCATGCTGGCTCGCGCCCGCCGCGCATGTCCCGGTGGCATTATTACTGTATCAGCATTTGCAGGAGTGTTCTACTTATACAAAAACAAGAACTGTAGATGTATGCTGGAAGAAAGCGCAATGATGTTAACTTTGAGCAATTTATTTACTTGTCATTTCTACATTTATGTTGCAGGCTTGCTTCGTAAACATTGAACTTGACACACGTTACAGTCCCATTTACACATACAGCTGCTCTTCATGTACATTGGTCTACAATGAACTATTTGCGTTTCTCACAGCATGGTGCAGTCCCCCACCCCGCCCCCCCACTATTCTCATTCGTAGGGCATGCGAGGACAGAATAAAATTGATGTATGCTAATCATGAGTGCTGTTCCATGTTTACATTAGAGGTAGCTTGGCCTGTGCACATTTCCACTGGCAGCGGTAACTTGTACAGCACAGAAATAAAATTTTGGAATATCCTGGTTACTGACTACCACTTTTTTTTTGCAAATGCAGGTGGTTTTGCTAATGATCAATCAGCCTTTCTATTTTTTGCACTTCAAAGGTAGCCAGCATAGTATTTGGCATGCCGGGTAATGAATTTCGGTGGCATGTTCACCCTCTGAAGCGAGTTGCGTGATGGTTATGTGGAAGACTGGTGGGGAAAGCAGAAGCGCAGTGAATGAGACTCTTGGTCGAGCACAAGGTGTTGTGCTAGTCGCACTTTTCTCCAGCTGGTGGCTTGCTAGCTTCCGTTGGAAGTTATAAGATGAGCAGGAAGCTATGCAGAACATTATCCTGTCTTACGGAACCTAAAAATCACAGCCACAACAGTATGTTTGCCATCTGTGTAACAACAGCTGCAATTTCTGCAAGCTGTAACAACAGCTGCAACTTCATTCCCAGACAAAGGAGAGTTTGAAAAAAAAACGAAAACAGCTGCAATTTCGCAGAAGATACTGGACAGTTTGCATGCACATGATGACAGCTGCAACAAGCATTGAACGGGCTTTCATATTGTGTTGCTGTGCATGACACACTGAATTGAAGCATACTGTTTCATGCATCACGTGCAACTCTCTCAAAGTTGGTGCTCTTTGTGCTGTGTACTTCCACAACCAAAAAGTCGTACATTGACTGAATAGATCGAGAAACAACAAATGCTTTGCTGGCAGCCATCACCATCACAAAAAAGCTTGCATTGTTGGTGAAAAAATCAAAATGCATTATTTTCTATTTTATGCTAGCTGTTCGTTTGTCAGAGCACTATACCCCTGCTTTCTTTTTAATGGACTGCATGCATAGCCTTCCAAGCGTTCCACCTTATGTAGTGGAATATACCATAAAAAAAAACTTGAAATTCAAGAACAATCCTCTCCATTCTAGTGCAAATCATGCAACAAAAAGCCACATTTGTACTGTACTTTAATGAGTACTTTGCATTAGCAAAGTACTCATTAAATACCATATTGTTTCACATCGAACATTCTAGAGGTGGCTTCATACATCTTTAATGACAGCATGTAAACACACTAAATGGTGCATGGTTGTGACCACGCTCCAGTACGCAGCATGTACTCTGTAGTTTAGTCTTGTGGTGGAATTACTTGAACAAGGTAAGTTTCCTTTTTGTCAAACATCTGGTACCACATTTGAACAACGTGGTGTATGGTCAGCAGAAATGATATGAATTGATTCTTCGATGCCAGTAAAATGGCCACAATATTGCAGCTACGCTTTGTTGTGCTTAATGATGTCGCAGTTGTTGCACTTTTATCTGTACTGTCCTCAAATAATGTGCATGCAGTGCCACACTTTGCAACAACGGTGTCCCACACTGTACAGTGTTCTCATATAAATACAGTGATCTCGATCCTCTGCTTTGGGGCAAGCCCTGCGGGACTCTACTCCTGGCTGTTGCTGCTGATATCACCTACGTCCAACCTGAGAAAGCCCTCATTAAGTCTAAGCTTGCACAGTGCAGCACACGCTGCAGTGAATATTGGCAGTGATGTCTGGCTCGTGGAGTGCTTAGAAAGATGGCCAGGGATCGGGCTCAGAAGCCATGGCTGCAGGGGGTAGCCAGTCACCTGCATGAAAATATAATCAGTACCATAGTCAGCTGGCAGCATTTTTTTTTCGAGGGGACACACGCATGCACACACACACACACCTGGAATATATATGCACAGGCATTTGTTTGTGAAAGTGAAAAATATACACATTAGAATTGGCACAATTTCGGGGCAGGTTGTCCATGGACCCCTCTCCTACTATTCTTATGGGAGCAGTGCACCAAGCGGTGTGCCGTCGCTTTACAAGAAAGTTAGTACCACAAGGAATAATGCTACTGCACAGCAAAAGCTGCGCTGAGCGTGCCTCATTGCTGTGATCTATATATGTACTTGTCCCATCAACTTAGTAGCAACGTCCATTAAAGAAAATACAGTGACTGCACTGACGGGGGATACTTGGTCATCTTACAGCAGGCATGCAATAGTGCGCTCGTAATTTTGTTAAAAGCACTGTTGCACAAGGTATGCTCTGCAATTTGCCACTACAGTCGTAACTTCGCAACAAAACCGGTTTTCTCTCATTTGAGGAGGCATTCGCCTAGTTCTACAGTGCGCTCCGACGTCGTAGCCGAATTCCGGTCGTATGCAGTCCACAGCGAGAGTGCGCACATCCGCATCGTAGATATAGGAAAATGTGCGCGGTGACAACGCATTGTTAGTAAATGCAATAAACCGGCCAACCGTCATATCTCACACGATCACCTTCAATCGCCGTCAGGTCCGATGGAAATCACGATCGCGATGTGCGCATCGCGATCTCCATTGCACTTCGCTCACATCAGCGCCAGACTTGATCCATGTAGGCCATGTAGCAGCGGCAGCGTTGATTACGATCAAGAAATGCAGCCCTGTTTGCCGCGGTTCACTGTGCTCGTGTGCCACCGGTGTATGAATCTGGTGCAAGCGTACTAAACAAACCACAACGGGAAAGTACTCACGGACATGGCGTTGAGGCCGGAGTGGTGTCTACACATGAAAGAAGTCTTCCTGTATCCCTTGGGCACATCGACGCCGATGAGAGCGCTGTCCACACATCCGACCACGCCGGGAATGACGTCGCGACGAAGAAAGCACTCCTTCACGGCCGCCTTTTTGATCGGTCGTTGTTGCCATGTAGCCCCAGTGGTTCGTGTCCCGCCGGCGTTCACAAAAACAAGCGAAACGCACCAGACGCACACGCTCACCGTCGCGTGCAACACCCGAATCGTCTCCTCACATCCTATAGAACCTCGTGAGAGCTCCCGGTAGCATAAAAACGCGGCGCGCACAACGCCTTCCGTTCGACCGACCGACCCGTCGGTCGCTTCGTTTCGAGTTCCTACGCGACTTCACCGCTCAAGCACAGCACGGACGAAAATTCCGTCGAAATTCATCACCCGGCAGGTCAAACGCGCCGTCCGATACCTTCCGTCGACGTAGTCGAGGCTCGCCGGCGCCCGCCGCAACAGAAAAGCCGCCGCCGTTAAGCCCACCGCCGCCCCGAACCTAGCAGCCACCGCCATGTTCGATGCCTTTTTCCATTCCTTTCAAAACGCATAGCTCTCCGGCGATTCTAAAAAATGTTCCTTTCGGCCGAGCATAATGAGTGCGTAAACGTCATTTTGACGTCACGGATTCTACGCCCCCGCTGGCGTTAGCGGCGCGAAATTTGTTTCGACCAGTGGCAGGCGGCCAGGACGAGAAGAGGCATGAAAAAATAAATATAATCGTTAGGCGGCAAGCATCCCGTGATTCCGCGCTGTCGCGGACGTCACGCGACGTCAGGCGACGTCATGAGGCGCGAAATTTGCTTCGACGAATGGCAGGCGCCTAAAAGCATAGAGTGACGTCAAAAAGCACAGATTTTGGAATGGAATCGTTACGCGGTAGCACCCCAGTGCCTTTAGTTCGGCGATGACACACAGCTGCTGCCTGCGCCACTGCTGCGCGGAGGCTCGGAAAACAGCAAATGCGGTTCAAAATTCTGTCACTGCATTACCAAGGGCCATTTCGTCCTCACGTAAATCGCACAAACACGCAGAAACTACTCGGTCACGCACACACACACAACACGACGAATTCTCGCCAGAACCAGGCCTCTCGGGTCGCACAAATAACAAACGTACACCGCAGACGACTCGATCACTAAAAGAAAATTACAGCATATCCACGGAGTGAATGATGATGAGTGGGCGAAGCTCGGGAGGTTCATCGTAGATCGTGCCGAGTTCCGGATTAATTTAGTTAACGCGCACGCTACGAATCCATATGGTTCAACTATGCACAGGTGAACTCTCCCACCAGCACTTTCTTGCAAGTCAAGATCCAGTGCTATGTATATATATATGGGTGGCCGGTAAACGGTTCTCCAGCGCAAGCAGTCGCCATTTCTCAATCAAGAAACTCGCTAGGAGACGCTGCCTGCGCCAACGTTGTCTCTCGCGGGTGAGGGCGCGTTCTCCTTCTTTGCGAGCTGGTAGAGCGTTCATCTAAGAAAGAGCGTTTTCATAGACAACGCGCGCCTTTTGCTGTCTCTCTCTCTCTGTGTCTCACGCTCTCACAAAACAGCACGCGCCGAGGGCGAGCGCGTGCCTCAAGGCAACGAAGCCTCTCGGACCCTCGCTCAGCTCACGGACGTACAGTGCACGCACGCTAACTCATCGATCACGCACACAAAAGAAATAAAGCACCAAAAATACGACACGAAGCGTTCTCAGCACAATCCATGTAGTGGTCTGGCACACCGTAATGTGTTACCTGTTCGTACGACGCATTATTGTGCAGAGTTTGCTGCACAGCGGATTGTCCCGACTAGTCTTGGCTCTCACGGTGGCTACGTTGCCAAGGTTGAAAGACTGTCTTTGAAAACAGCTGTAGTCCTCAATATTTACACCTCATTGAAGGCTTAAAATAGTCAGTTATTCCACAATCTGACGCGACATAGTTGTGCATTCTAGTAATGTTTTATCTGTTGTCATCCACAAAAGTTGCGTGCGAATTTTCGCTCACACGATGATCACGTGATGGCGTAGGTTTGTTAAATTGAGCCCGTGTGGCACCGGCAAACCGCGTTCGCGATAACTGTAGTTAACCCTGCTAACCCTGCTGAGGGGGCATGGAACCGGCGACATGGCAGTGGCCTTAATCTCTTTCTTGCTGCTCACGCAGGCTCGTGTCGTGATCAAACCCTTCAGCAAAGATGCTCCAGCTGATTCCACCGACGGCAATGCATGCAGGCTTCGCGTCACGGAAACAGTTTTGCGGCGATTACTTCCAGCAGCGATGGATTCACAGAAATGCCCGGCACTGACGGAATCGGACTTTTCATCGCTGCTCAGCTGCCAACAATGGACGCTGGGCGGTGCCGGTATGGCTGGTGACATACGGCTACAAATATAGACCGCAGCGGCACATCTTCGACGGGGCATGGAACCGGCGACATGGCAGTGGCCTTAATCTCTTTCTTGCAGCTCACGCAGGTTGGTTTTTCGCACCATACTTGTGTCATTTTGTTGCGCCGGTTCCGCCCCAGTGTTCAGTCTTTTTGCCATTGAAGTGCTCACATCGTGAGATGTCGCGCAGAGTGATTCGCAGACGGCAGTTCTTGATGTTCCGGAGCGCTGCCTTTTATTTGTTAATTTTGTTATTGTGCGGAGGTGACGTTGAGCGAAACCCAGGGCCTTCTAATGCACAGATGGAGCGCTTGCTCGAAGGACAGTCTGCAATTATTTCCAAATTGTCAGCAATTGAGGAAAACCAAAAACAAACCAATGCTGATATAACTGAAGACACGCCTGGCTTCGTTAGAAAAAATGTCCCGAACCTAGACGAATTGAGAATAGCAATAGATAACATAAAGGAAAAACAGAAAGAAGACCAAGGTGCGATGTCCCTTGTTCTCCGGAAATTAGATGACCTTGAAAATCGGCAAAGACGTGCGAATTTGGTCTTCTACGGGTTAGAGGACTCAGTGGCAGGTGAGACTAATGCTCAGGCTGAGGAGCTGCCGCACGAAACTTGGGCTAACTTCTGTGAACATAGAGCCTGCCCATAGAATAGGGTCATACAATGCCAAGAAAACACGGCCAATAATCGTCAGATTCGCTTCCTTTAAAACGCGTCAGCAAGTCTTCACGAAAGCGTATAACCTAAGGGGGACTGCATACGGCATATCTGAAGATTTTTCACGTACAGTTCGAGAAAAAAGAAGCTTTGGGCATTCGCAAAAGATAATAGGAAGGAAGGCGTGAAACCCGTTTTAAGATTCGATACCCTATATCTGGGTGATAAACGATATCGAATTGAAAGTACTACAGGTGACGTAATTCAAATGTGACCATCGTCGCAATCTTCTGTGACGCATCAGCTAAGACTACTTCTCGTCAATTGCAGAAGCCTTAAAAATAAGGTTGATGACTTTCAATTGCTGTTAAGTTGTGTTTAGCCTGCAATAGTGTTAGGCACTGAATCATGGCTCGATGCCACGATCTTTGATAGAGAATTGTTTCCCCTTGGTTATCGCTGCTTTAGGCGGGACCGTGAGTCTAGGGGTGGTGGTGTATTTATTCCTGTAAGATCAGACTTGCCATGTGTTCGAGTTGTTTGTGATTTGCAATGTGAATCTGTATTTTGCAAGTTGCGGGCTGATAATGGTGAATGTTTTCTCATTGGTTTTTATTATCGACCACCTGGTGCCTCTTGTCAGCAGTTTGCCCAATTGACTACTTTTCTTGAGACGGTCCAGTGTGATCACATTATACTGGGAGGAGATTTTAACCTTCCCAGTTTAGACTGGGGGTCGAGTAATTTTCTGGCAGGTGGGGCAACAGGTGGTTTATACACAGCCTTCTTTGAATTTATGCATGAAAATAGTCTGCATCAGTTGGTAAGAGATCCTTCGCGTAATGATGACACTGGTAACGTGCTTGATTTGTTGCTTTGTGATGCACCGAACATTATTTCAAACATATGCGCTTTGCCCCGCATAAGTGATCATAACGTTATAATAGCGGACGCTACATTTCGAAATGTGTGTGTATCGAAAAAAGCTCCTAGAAAAGTGTATGCATATAACAAGGCTAACTACGCTGCACTAAATTTAGCTCTTGAATCTTACTTTTCAACTTTTGACACATTGGCAGATGAGTTAAACGGGGAATAGTTATGGGGTGTATTTAAAAAAAAAGCTTTTTGAACTGCGAGCTAAATTTGTTCCCCTTCGAACACTCTCTTCCAAAAGTTGAAAAGATAAACCGTGGTTTAACAGGCAACTCAGTTCTTTATTACGAAAAAGCAGAAGAATCTATTGGCTTAGCAAGACTCAGAAATCGGATAGTCGCTACATACAGTTAGTGGAGTTAAAACGTAGCTTTAGAGAGCTCGCTAGATCAGCCAAACATACTTCGCTAACTTAGGCCAGAGGCTGGTAGACGATCCCAAGGAATTTTGGAAATACGTTAAAAGAAACGGTAAGGATGACACTTCTGTACCACCATTGCACTGGTCCGACGGAATTATTAATGATGATCCAAGTAAGGTCGAAATATTTGTTAATTACTTTTCATCGGTGTTTCAGCCTAATTTTTCAGATACTAGTGCAGTTAGAACCGTTGATTTTTCTGTCCAAGTCGACAAAATGTCTGAGGTTGCGTTTAGTGCGACGGGAGTCGAGAGATTATTGCAAGGCTTTAAACACACGAAAGCGAGTGGTCCGGACGATATCCCCGCATCGTTTCTTATTAACTGCTCGGGCACTCTGTGTTTATATTTGTGTCGTTTATTTGGAAATTACTTAAATGACGGTATTGTTCCTGGGGACTGGAAGTTGGCCCGCGTGGTACCAATTCATAAAAGTGGACAGAGTGACAGAGTTGAGAATTATAGGCCAGTGTCTTTAACTAGCATTGTATGCAAAGTTATGGAGCATGTGATTTATACAGCATCATGTCTCACCTTGTTTCCAATAACCTTCTTCATCCTAGTCAGCATGGGTTCCGGCAGGGTTTTTCTTGTACGACGTAACTGGTAGAATTTACTCATGACCTAGCGTCAGCTGTCGACAAGCAGCAAAGTGTTGACTGTATATTTCTGGATTTCAGTAAAGCTTTCGACGTCGTTACTCATAGTCTCCTGATCAGTAAACTTCGACATTACAAATTGGATGATAGGGTTATTGCTTGGATAGCTGAGTATCTTCGCTCAAGGCAGATGTCTGTGGCTCTCAACGGTTGTTCCTCTACGTATGTTTCTGTGACCTCTGGTGTACCACAAGGATCAGTCTTAGGTCCGCTTTTATTCTTGTTATTCATAAATGACATCACTTTGGGTATTACATCATCATTTAGAATGTTTGCAGATGACTGTATAGTATAAAGGGCCATCAATAGCGATCTTGACAAACAAGCACTGCAAATCGATTTAGATTTAATTGCCGC
Organism: Hyalomma asiaticum; assembly: GCA_013339685.2. Lineage (NCBI taxonomy): Eukaryota > Metazoa > Arthropoda > Arachnida > Ixodida > Ixodidae > Hyalomma > Hyalomma asiaticum. The sequence goes on along the minus strand of CM023481.1, from coordinate 74,169,766 downwards.
ATGGTTTGAAAAATGGAAAATGTCGTTGAATGTGAAAAAAAGTGTCCGCGTCACCTTTACCAGGAAACTCTCGCACTGCAGAAATCATTACACGATTAATAACGCTTGTCTTCAACAAGTCACAGAATATAAATATCTAGGTGTATTTATCACTGCTGATTTGAGGTGGAATAAACATGTCACTTATGTTGGCAACAAGGCTGTAGGAACATTGGGTTTTCTGAAACGTAACTTCAGTATTTTACCTCAGAAACTTAGGGAGCAGCTCTATTTTACACATGTACGCAGTATACTGGAGTATGCGTGCGTCTGCAGGGACCCTTATACTAAGGAACTTGTAGATAAACTTGAAAAAGTGCAGAATAAAGCAATTCGATTTGTCCTTGCAAATTATGACAGGATGCTTAGTGTGACAGAGAGCAAAAAACATTAAACTGTGATCTTCTTGAAAACCGTCGTCGAAACCTCAGATTGAAATTCTTTCATAGCATTTATCATTCAAGAACAGGGATCATCAGGCAATTATATTTTCAACCACCTAACTATGTTTCTCAAAGACGTGATCATCACTTAAAAATACGCGAGATTCCTTTTAGGGGTGACGCTTTTCGATACTCTTTCTTTGTCCGCACTATAAGAGAGTGGAACACTCTGCCACCGGAAATAGTTTGCATTAATTCAAGTGATGATTTTTCCATGCTTTATGAATATGCTTTTTTTGTGTGTGTGTTTGATGATATGTACTGTACCCTCCCTGCTGTAATGCCTTATGGCGAAGCAGGTACTCAATAAATAAACAAATAAATAAATAAACCACAGTTAAGCATAACTGCAGTTGAGGCCCTCCGTGTGACAGAAGTCTTACTTGACGAGGACTATACGCTGATGTTTCTCCTCTTGGCCTTCCGGTGGGAAACTCTTCCGCATCGTTTATCATCTGAAGCGCCCTCACTTCAGGAGGAGTATATCATCGTGTCCTCACTGCCGGCTTGGCTTTGCAGAGAATTTCTCTTCCTAAGACGAGACCCGCCCGGCGCGGTGACGTCGCGCCGGCACTCGCGGAGTCCACAGCCATTGCCGGGGCAATGGCAGTAGTGTCTCCTAGCAATACACTGTAAAAATACGAAAAAGTCGCAATGGCACAAGAAAGTGTTCCAGCACAGAACCACTTCGTCGTCGTCCATACTGGACTTACTACACAAAGTACATGGTGCAAGGAGATGTATTCAATCTTCTCGGATTTAATATACACACTGAGAGTAAACACTTCCTTGCAGATCCAGTAAAGTAGGACATGGTGGTGCCTGCATAACATGCATACGCTGCTTTTCAGACAACCGAAGGGAATTCTACATGGACTTATAAGCATCAGAATGGATTACATGTATTTGATACATCAAACGTATAACAGTTTGAATGGATGCTAAATGTTCAGGCCCGTGTTTGTGCGGCGTCAGTGCACGTTAAAGAACCCCAGGTGGTCCAAATTTCCGGAGCCCTCCACCAAGGCGTCTCTCATCATTCTATCATGGTTTTGTGGCTTAAAGCCTGTAGGGGTTTTTCTACTAATAACTACTACTGCTAGCAGCGGCATCGCCGCTAGCAACCCCCTGCAGTGGGTTCGAGCACTCAACGAGCAGAGAATGAGGTCGTCGCGTCCGCGCGCTCGCTGTCTCAGCCATGTATCGCCGCGCTGCCGCGCGCGCCAGTCCGCGGCCCGACTCTAGGCAGGGCAGCGCGAACCGTCGCACGCAGCGAAAGAGGAGAACATTAGGCGCAGCTCTCCGTGCATGGTGATTTAATAAACACGTTAAATAAAACAAATAATACAGGGCCGAATAAAGGATCGAATTAAATATAAAGGACAAATACGATCAACAACACGCGAACACGATAACGCAAACAAAGGACAGTAACAAAGAACAACACGCGAACACAGAATAACACACAAAAATACACAAAGACCATGCAAGTGAGAAGCACCTAATCCCGGCCAGCGCACCCGCGACGGCGCCCCAAGAAAAGGAAAATAGAAAGAAAGGAACATACGTAGATGGCCGCAGATCGCCGGCCGCTGCCGTGGGTCGCTGGAGCCCGAGACGACGCGCGGTCCGGGCAACGAGGCCTCGTCGCCCGGAGAGCCGCAAAAGCACGTACGCACCGCCTCGAGACCCAGCGTGTTCTCCCCAGTATCGCCAAAACCCGAAACGCGCAAACGTTCGAAATTAGTAACTGACCAATGGAAAACTAGTTATGACCACTTCAAGGTGAACATTCTGACAGAGATCTGTCTGGTTGGGACGAAATTAAAGGTGAAAACAGGGGGACACCAACCAAATTATAATCATTTAAAAGTAAAATTTACTTCTAAACATGAAAAAACCCGAAACGTCGGGTTTTTTTCATGTTTAGAAGTAAATTTTACTTTTAAATGATTATAATTTGGTTGGTGTCCCCCTGTTTTCACCTATAGTTATGAACACATGTGGCGGAGCGGGCGCCCCCCCCCCCCCCCCCGCAATGGTCGCCGCTCCGTCCACCTGGGAAAGGGGGATGCGGAGACATTCCACGCACAACATGGCGTCGAGCGGGACCCGGCCCCACAAGCCCAGTAAATAAATCGTGTAACAATTTCAACACAGTTCATTGTACTTATTTTACCTAAGGGGAATATTTAAATCCCTGTTTTAGGCACTACAAGCCACAACCTGAACGCCTTAAAAGTTCACCCTCTACTCATACTTAGTGCCAATCGTTGACAGCCTCTTTGTAGTTTGATCCGGTCGAAATTCCATCTGTGTTCGCGTTAACTGGAAAACGTTAAGTGTATATACCAGCCTGCGTTTCTGCAAGCGGGCGTGGTCGTACTCACGATCGCTTGCAGATTAGATTCTGCATCTACTGGTTGCGGTCAAAATTTACCTCACGTAGGGCACGGCAATGTCCGTACAAGAAGGTTTAAAGAAATCTTTGACTTCTCGTGCAGCAATGGCAACGTTGACATGGCTTCAATACCACTTTGTGTGGCACGACATCTCTAATGTTGGTGGATAAGCACAGTTTCAACCATTCTGTTCATCGTCTACGGGACTGGGGTATTTAGGCCGCAGCCGCTCAGGAAGGACGAAGACGCTGTCGCAGTGGTAAAACAAAAGTGCCACGTTTAATCAGGTGAACAATGGCGCCACTGGCGGCGTGCAACTGAAAACTGAAATACAGCGGGGACCAGTACTCTTTAGGAGCACTACAATGGACCTTTTCCACGGGAGGCTTCTGCGCATGCGCACCGGAAGTGAACTCGGGGCGCCACTAGCGGCGGCGCCCGAAGTACTTTTGGTGGCTCACGGCTAGTCTGGAGAAGGGCGCGAGCTTCCCTTCGAAGGAAAGCGTGCGCGCCGCTACAGTCCGTCCGTGGGTGGCTTCAGCCGCAAAGAGCGCGCGTACTGCCTACAGCGTGCGCGTTGAGCGTTTCCGCGTTGCTCCTTTGCGATTCTTGTTTTCGCCGTTGTGGTAACCTGAAACGTCATCCTTAAACAGCGATTGGGCTGCCATGCTGTTCGTGTTATCAACCTGCTGTTTGTATGTTGTATCTGTTAGTGCTGGTGACGTCACAGCAGTATTATATATATTGGTTGGTCAGCAATGAATAAAGGCTGATTCCGGTTGTTCAAGCAGCGCCTCGGTCATATCGTGGCGACGAGATCGAACCCAGAAGGGCAGGCTCAGCGAGGCAGTTCAACCACGGTAGCCACGTACGGAATGTTGGACCTGCTCCCGGATTACACCTGCACGCCATCAAGCATTACGGTTCTTCGACAGACCTTCAGGAAACGCCCCTACACCGCCTACACCACCTACACCGCCATTGTGCTCCTGAGTAAGCCACGCTCGTCAACCGCAGACTGTTGAGTGCTTTCACCTTTGTAGAATGTCGCACTTGGGGAAGTTAAGCGAGTTTGATCCAAGAACTGAGAACTTTGAGTCATACCTTGAACGCTTTGAGCTTTTCGTTACTGCGAATGGTGTAAAACAGGAAAAAGTTTTGCCCGTTTTTTAACGGTCATTGGGGCAGAAACGTACGAGGTGCTAAAAAGCTTGGTTGTTCCGGATACGCCTGCTGACAAAACATTTGACGAGGTGAAGCAGTTGCTTAAGCGTCATTACACTCCTTCGAGTTCAGTTATTGCTGAACGGTTTAAATTCAACAGGCGTGTCCAACACGAACAAGAAATTGTCGAAGACTACATTGTAGAACTTAAGCGCCTTGCCAGAAAGTGCAACTTTGGTGAATTTTTGAACGATGCTTTGAGGGACAGGCTGGTGGCGGGGTACGAAATGAGGACAGCCAGAGGGCGTTATTCGCCGAGGAAAATTTGACATTCAAGGACGTATGCAAAAATGCCTTGGCGCGAGAGTTAGCCGCACGGGACTCCGCCCTAATGAAGGATAGCGATGGCAATATAAATGCCGTGAAAAGTCAGCCAGGAAGAAAAAGGGCAGGCTACGGTACGTCAAGTGAGGCTCGGCCGAAGAGTAAATGCGAGTGATGTGGAAGGAACCACTCCTCAAATAAGTGTTGGTACAAAGAGTCAGGTGTCGCAGATGCGATAAGATAGGACATTTGCAGAGAATATGTCGGAATGAGCCCAGACAACACAACCGAACTAACGCGGTAGAAGGACTGGAGGAAGAAACGGAGCTGGAAGTGTGGCACTTCGTAAACATGCCACGGTCCTGTTACGAGGTCAGCATAGAGGTAGAAGGTAGACCACTGCAGATTGACACAGGCGCAGCCATCGCGATAGTCCCAGAAAGCGTGTACAAGGCGACTTTCCCACACGTAAGGTGCACCCCATCCCGAGTATCGTTACGTACATACACGGGAGAATAGCTGCAGCTGAAGGGACAGTGCGAGGTGGTGGTCAACCACAATACCCAGTGAATGACCTTGCCGGTAGTGGTAGTGAAAGACGAAGGCAGGCGACTACCTTTGTTATTGGGTCGTGATTGGCTTGAACGTCTCAAAGTAGACTGGCGCGGAATAGGAAACGTGCGATGTGAAGACAAGGTGCACGCACTGAAAGAGAAATTTCACTCCGTGTTCTCGAGGGAACTGGGCGAAATACAGGGTTTTGAAGCGAAAGTTCTTCTCCAGAAAGACTGCACGCCAGTGCTTTGCCGCGCTAGACCGGTCCCTTTCGCAATACGAGAGCCCCTAGAAAGACAGCTAAAGAGCATGGTACAGAAGGGTACCTTAAGGCAAGTCCCTCGCAGTGATTGGGCCAATCCGATCGTGACTATTAAGAAAAGCGATGGTACTTAACCGGATTCGTGGAGACTACAAGATAACTATCAACCCGGTTTTAAAAACCGATCACTCTCCCTTGCCGAGGCCGGAAGACTTGTATTGGAGCATCGCAAATGGCAAAGTTTTTCCGTTCTGGATTTATCATCTGCGTATCAACAAGTGCCTCTCAGTCCCGAATCCAGACCACTGTTGACCATTAACACGAGCTTGGGGCTTTTCGAGGTCCAACGACTGCCATACGGGGTGGCCAGTGCGCCCGCCATGTTTCAGTCGCTAATGGATACAGTATTAAGGGGCATACCGAACGTCGGCTGTTATATCGAAGACGTCATTGTGGCGGGTTCGGACGCAGCTGGTTGTCAAAAGACGCTTGAGCAGGTCTTGGCACGGTTCCGTGATTACAAAATCACGTTAAATGAACGCAAATGCCGCTTTTTTGAAGACTCCGTGACGTACTTGGGTCACAAGGTAGATGCAGAGGGAATCTACCCGACCGAAACAAAGAAAAATGCAATCTTGCAGGCACCAGAGCCTACAACAAAGACAGAACTAAAGGCGTATTTGGGAATGCTCAATTTTTATGCCAAATTTCTAGAGAGCGTCGCAACAATCGCAGAGCCACTTTACAGGCTCCTGAGAAAAGAGGAAAAGTGGTCTTGGACGAAGGAACAGGGCGACGCTTTCGCCGCGACTAAGAGGCTACTCACAAGCAGCCGCGTCTTAACTTTCTATGACGTAGGAAAGCCGATTGGTCTGTTGTGTGACGCGTCAGCGTACGGGCTCGGGGCAGTTATCTTTCGCGAGACGGTGGATGGCGAGCGGCCGATCGCATTTGCTTCGCGAACGATGACATCGGCAGAAAAGAACTACGCGCAGGGTGAACGCGAGGCCCTTGCCTTGATTTTCGGGTTGAGAAAATTCCACCGCTATCTGTACGGAAGGACGTTCACCTTGTATATCAGCCGCTCGTGGGTATTCTAGGGCAAGATAAACCCGTGTCTAGCATCGCCGCGGCCCGCATGCAACGATGGGCGATGACGCTGGCAGCTTATAAATATCAGCTGAAGTATCGACGCGGGAAAAATATGGAAGTAGCGGACGCACTGTCGCGACTTCCGTGCGCATATTGCAGCATAAAAGAGCCAGCCAAGTGTTTGGCCGTTTTTGAGTGCTTTCCGTTAACAGCCGAAACGATAGCAAGGGCGTCAAAAAGGAACATAATCTTGTCTCGCGTCGCCGAATTCACAGTGAATGGCTGGCCAAGCAACTGCGCAGAGGACCTGACGCCTTACTATGCCAGGAGGTGTGAACTTTCGCTAGAACAAGGCTGTGTCACGTGGGGTTCAAGGGTCATCATTCCAGACTCCCTGCGTGATCAAGTGCTAAACTTATTGCATGAAGAGCACCCCGGGGCCAGCCGCATGAAAATGCTCGCCAGAAGTTATGTGTGGTGGCCGCGAATGGACCAGGGCATTGAACAATACGTTCAACGATGTTCGATCTGTCAGGCCGTCCAACCCGCGCCGCTGAACCGGTACCTTTGCGCCCGTGGATGTACCCGGCCAAATGTTGGTCGCGAGTGCACGTAGATTTTGCGGTCAAGGATGCGAACGTGCGAACGGGTGGAAGTGTGGCCAATGGCTTCCACGTGTGCAACTAAAGCAATCGAAAAAAATTCGAGGCGCATTTGCCGCGCACGGACTTCCGGAAACGCTGGTAAGCGATAATGGACCACAATTCACGTCCGTCGAGTTTGCGGACTTCTTGTCGACTAATGGTGTGGAACACGTTCGCATTCCTCCCTATCACGCCGCATCGAATGGGGCGGCAGCACGCATGGTGCAGACTGTCAAGCGAGCCTTGTTAAAACAAGTTTTGGAAGAGAACGCTTCGGATAGTCGCTGTTCATTCCAAGAACGAGTAGACAAATTTCTCTGTGCATATCGAAACACTCCCAGCAGTGTGACAGGGCAATCGCCGGCCCACTTGTTTTTAAAAAGGCAACCGCGCACGAAACTTTCTTTATTGAAACCTGATATTGGGAATTCTATGCGGGATAAGCAAGAGCGTGTGAAAGGCGCGGTGCTGTTTCGAGAGGCGCGGTGCTGTTTCGTGTTGGTGATCGCGTTTATGTGAAAACTGTGCGCGGAGAACTTTTGTCGTGGCAGGAGGCGGTGGTGACTCAAGTGGTGAGTGCGGTGACGTATGTGGTGAAAGTGCACAATCAGTGTCGTTTTGTCCACGCCTATCATTTGCGATCGCTACATGCCGGAGCGTCTACGAAAGTGGACGATGCGAAGAGGCAGCAACCCCAAATCTCTCCAGCGGAGACTACTCCCTCCACACTTCCGATGTCCTCAGCCACAAAACATGAGTCCACGGTACTCGTGCAACCGGTTCCAGAGCCGGCAGCAAATGAACCGAGCGACCACGCCGCTGCAGAACGCCCCATGACTCCGGAGGCTCAGGCACAACCCGAGGGAACCACACAGAGTTCACCTCCCGCTACAAGGCTCAGTTCGCCTAAGAGCACTGGCAACCTATAGGCGCGTAAGTCACCAGACCGTTTCCAACATACAGACTTTCGCAAGTGGAGTGACATCTTCATTCAGGGAGGGACGAGATGTGGTAACGTGAAACATCATCCTTAAACAGCGATTGGGCTGCCATGCTGCTCGTGTTATCAACCTGCTGTTTGTATATTGTATCTGTTAGTGCTGGTGACGTCACACCAGTATTATATATGTTTGTTGGTCATCATCATCATCATCATCGTCATCAGCCTGTTTAGGTCCACTGCAGGACGAAGGCCTCTCCCATCGATTTCCACTCCACCCTATCTTGAGCGAGTTGGTTCCACTTTATGCCCGCAAACTCTTTAATTTCATCGCTCCACCTAACCTTTTGCCTCCCTCTGTTGCGTTTTCCCTATCTTGGTATCCATTCCGTCGTTCTTACTGTCCACCTATTATCCGTCCTCCTCATGACATGTCCTGCCCAGGTCCACTTCTTTCTTTAATTGATATAATAATATCGGCTACTCCTGTCTGTTCTCTGATCCATCCCGCTCGTCTTTTATCTCTTAGGTATACCCCTATCATTTTTCTTTCCATTGCACGTTGCGCGCTCCATAGTTTCATCTCTAGTCCTTTCGTTATCCTCCACGTTTCTGCACTGTACGTTAGTACTGGGAGAATGCAGTGATTGAATAATTTTCGCTCTAGTGAGAGCGGTAAGTTTCCAGTCATGATTTCGGAATTCCTTCCGAATGCGCTCCAGCCCATCCTTATTCTACGGAGAATTTCTTTTTCATGGTTAGGAGTTCCTGTTATTAACTGTCCCAGGTATACATATTCGTTTACACACTGTAAGGGTTCATTGTCGATTTTAAATTCCTGTTCCTTAGCTAGGTTATTGAGCATAACTTTGTCTTTTGCCTATTCATTTTTAACCCAATTTTAATACTTTCCTTGTTTAGGTCATCAGTCAAGTTTTGTAGTTCGTCTCCATCATTGCTAAAGAGTACAATGTCATCTGCAAATCTTGAATTGCTGAGATATTCTCCATCTATTCGAATTCCCTTGTCTTCCCAGTCTAGACGTTTAAAGATTTCCTCTAAACATGCCGTGAATAGCATCGGGGATATTGTATCTCCCTGTCTCACACCTCTCTCGATCGGGATTTCTCTGCTTTTCTCATGTAGGAGTAGTGTGGCTGTGCAATCTTTGTATATGTTGTTTATGATTTTCACGTATACGCCAGGTACCCCTTGTCGTCGTAGAGCTTCTAAAACTGCTTGTATTTCTATGGAGTCAAATGCTTTCTCGTAGTCGATAAACGACATATAAAGAGGTTTGTTATATTCGGAGTACTTCTCAATTACTAGGTTGATAGCGTGGCTGTGGTCCATTGTCGAGTAACCTTGCCTAAAACCAGCTTGTTCTCTCGGTTGGTTAACGTCGAGGGTTTCTCTTATCCTTGTAGAAATTACTTTTGTAAATAGCTTGTATGTTACTGGGAGTAGGCTAATTGGTCTATAATTCTTTAACTCCTTCATGTCACCTTTCTTGTGGATAACGATTATATTAGCATTTTTCCAACTGCGCGGTACACTACATGTCTTGAGATATTTCGCGAAGAGCGATGCAAGTTTTTCAAGTAAAACTCCTCCTCCGTCTTTGATCAAGTCGACTGTTATACCATCTTCACCGGCTGCCTTACCGCGGGCCATGCCTTTGGCAGCTTTTTTGACTTCGTCAGCGGTTATACATGTAATTTCAGTATCTTCCTCTGATTCTATTTCTTTTAAGGTTGTATGGTCTGTCTGCGAGCTGTACAGTTCCGAGTAAAATCTTCTGCTACCTTTACTATTTCGGTGAAACTGTTGATAACGTTACCTTGTTTATCTTTTAGCGCCTGCATTTTGTTTTGTCCTAAGTGCAGTTTCTTTTTGACCGATTTAATGCTGGTGTCTTTTTCTACTGCTTTCTCTATTTCTCTCATGTTAAAGTTTCTTACATCTCTTTGCCTGGCTTTAGTGATCAACTTTGATAGTTCTGCGAATTCAATCTTATCTTTTGGGGAAGTTACTTTCATTTGTTGGCGTTTTTTTATGAAGTCCTTGGTATATTGGGACAACTTATTTGTTGTTTGCTTTGCTGTTTTGCCCCCGAGTTCTATCGCTGTTTCAAGGATTGTTTTCGTTAAAGTTTTGTCTATTTCTTCTACATCGTCACCATTTTCGCCTAAGGCCTCGAACTTGTTGCTTAGGGCGACTTTAAATTCTCAGTTCTTCGACCTGATTACCTCTAGATTACATTTTTTTTCTAGTAAATAATTTAGTTGTTGTTTTCGTTAGGTTAAGTAGAATCTTTGCTCTTACTAATCTGTGATCGCTGCACTTCATCTTCCCCACTAATTCTGTGTCTTGAATTATACCTGGTTGTTCGCACATTATAAAGTCGATTTCATTCTTTGTTTCCCCGTTAGGGCTTTTCCACGTCCACTTCCTATTCTTGTGTTTCTTGAAAAACGTGTTCATTATTCAGAGTCGGTTTCTTTCGGCAAATTGTACGAGCATATCCCCACGGTCATTTCTACAGCCGACTCCGTAGTTGCCAATCGCCTGCTCTCCACTTTGTTTTTTCCCTACTTTGACGTTGAAATCCCCTATGACTACTGTGTATTGTGTGCGTACTTTCTTTATTGCTAATTCGATATCCTCGTAGAACTGCTCCACTTGTTCGTCGTCGTAGTTCGTTGTTGGTGCATATCCCTGGATTATCTTAAGTTTATACCGCTTATTTAGTTTTACTGCGACGCATGCTACCCTTTCGTTAATGCTGTAGAATTCATCTACATTACCCGCGATATCTTTGTGAATTAGGAACCCGACGCCATATTCTCTCTTTTCGGGTAATCCTCTATAGCAGAGGACATGTCCATTGTTTAAGACTATGTAAGCATCACCTGCTCTCCTAACTTCGCTAAGGCCGATGACGTCCCAACTAACTCCTTCTAGTTCCTCGAGTAGTTCCGCTAATCTAGCTTCGCTGGAGAGGGGTCTTGCATTGAACATTCCAATGTTTAGTTTCCAGTGGCGGCCTGTCCGGGTCCAGTGATTATTACTGCCCTCTGCTGCTTCACAGAGCTGACCGCCGCCATGGACAGATGTTCTGCAGCTGCTGGACACTGAGGGCGAGGGTTTAATTGTAGACATCGTGTGGGAGGTGGTGGCCAAGTACTTCACCAGGGAGGCCAATTCCTGTTCTGGTGTAGGAGTGAGTCGTAACTCGTAAACGGCAGTTGAACAACTGAGAGCATTTCAGGTACCCAACCGTCGCCAGGCCCCCTACCGACGTGATATCGCGTAGTATAATAATAAACCCGCAAATAAAAAAAAAGGGGGGGGGGGGTGTGTTCAAGCAGCGCCTCGGTCATATCAGCTGTGCTTTACTTTTTTCTGTTTTGGGATACCACAGCGATTGGCTGCCGTTGGCTGCAGCAATCCCAGCGGAAGAGTTTCAAACGTGCAATTTTTTCGGCACGTCTATGAATTAATGTTCTCCGTGTCCGCTATGAAGCTTCTATTTCTCAATGGTTCTGGCCGTCCTGCGTAGCGGTTCCACACCATCTCAGGTGCATATATGGCAATGTCGCTTCTGAAGTTGGACGCCTCAAGTTTATGCACCTCATCATACATAACAAAGTGAAATTGGAAGCACCACCTTACACTCCAGGAATACATTTGCATCAACAGCACATTTAGTTTTTCCTTCCCCCGCCGGGCTGTACAGGAGTGGAACACTCTAGCTGAGCCTGCGGTCGCTCAGCCCGCTGTCGGCAAGTTTGTTGAACTTGCTGGCGCGACCGTGCAATCAGAAACAGCTTAGAAACGTTATCTGTATTGTGCCTATTATTGTCCTTTTCTTCTGTATATTCGTAATTTGTGATATATAAAATGGTGGAAATTGTTGTTGTTTTGTGGGGTTCTACGTCCCAAAACCAGTTCTGATTATGAGAGACGCCGTAATGGAGGGCTCCAGAAATTTCGACCACCTGGGGTTCTTTAACGTGCACTGACATCGCACAGCACACGGGCCTCAACATTTCGCCTCCATCGAAATGCAGCCGCCGCGGCCGGGATTCGATCCCGCGACCCTCGGATCAGCAGCCGTGTACCTTAGCCAATAGACCACCGTGGCGGGGCGGTGGAAATTGTTCTCAACTTGATAATTTTGTGCTTTCCCTTCGCCTTCTTTATTTCTGGATCGTTTATTAATATAGGTTCATTATAATTAATATTTCCAACCATTATTTTCACGTTATTCACATTTATAAGTAGTTTTAATTCTAAAATTCTGCATCATAATGCCTGTAGACCTTTGTAACCCACAGCTGTAGGAATTCCTGACGGGTTTGACAGTATTACTAAATAAAAAGTAAACATGTATGGCCCATCCGTTTTCAAATGTAGAGGAAGCTCTAGTTTAGCTTTGGCCTGCACCATTTTATTTATAACGTTGCTTAAATGTGATGTCTGCGAAGGGCTCCATCACCAAACGGCTTTCACCTCAAAATAACAAAATGCATATGCTTGTATGCACGTTACGCACGCCTTTCATGTATATTACTGGCCTCTCAGTTTATAAGAAGCTGTGACTGCGCGGCCGCTTTGTAAACACCGCGTTGTTTGGAAGCCCGTTTTCTATACCGACTTTCAGTGTTACCCTTACAAAAAATTTTAGGAACTTTCAATAGACTGTTTTAAACAAAAGTCGATAAAACCTACCAACCGTATATTAAATGTTTTTGTACAGTTTTGAAACTTCATAAGTACTGCGGACGACCATTTCGTCGACCATTGGCCACCGATATTGAATTAAACTCCTTTATACGAACTGTCTGTACACGCTGATGGAACATGCTTATGATATCCTAACAAGGATTCACCAATCACATATAGACAGTCTTCATACTTATTATTGATGCCATAACAACATTTTTTGTATATGCTATGCAAGACCGTCTTGACAATTCTTACGGACACCATAGCGAATTTTTTTGTACACGGTATAAACATCATTGTGTCATTAAAATTACATTCTACATCTAACAATACTTTACAGACGTGTGTGTAAATTGATCATACATGACAAATAAGTGCACCAATGTCAAAACAACACACCTGTCTGCTCAGATATATGTATTTCAAGCTCGTAAGCCACTTAGGTGTCTGTAGTCTTATGAACCACAGGCCAAAGTAATGAAAGTGCCATCTTTATCTTGAAAATCTTGCCTATAAACAATGAACATTCTTTGAATATGTACCATAAGCTTTATTACGATGTTCGACCCCTATAATAAAGGTTGACATTGACCCACATCACCTAAATCAATTTTTATGGTACTGCTGAATGACGCAACTCCTCCGCAGGGATGCTGATGCTGCACATTTGCTACATTGTTTGGATGTTGGTTTCGGGGAAAATGCACTGAACATATGACACCTTGATGTTATTATGTGTCCCACTATGTGTCCCTGAAGGCACAGCACGCCTTTTCTATGCATTTCTCCTAGTGCGAAAATGAGTCTTCAAGCTTACTTTCAAAGCAGAGCTTTATTGAACTTACATTACACATACTTCAAACAATGTTGCATACAATAAATCTAAATAAAAGAAATAAATACATATTATCACACTGTATACATATATGCATTAAAAGAGTACCTAAACATTTAGGGCATGTACAACATGAAACAATATTGAACCAAAAAAGAAAGAAATACAATTCGCATGGCACAGGAGCACCATGGGTTCAAAAGAATTCCTTATGCACAATAGAATAATAAATGCCACATTATGTGCCTTCTATACAACTAATTCAAGCTTTCACTGAGTACAGGTTGCAATGTTAAAACTGACGCTACAAAAATGAAACAGCAGAAAGCTAGACAATGAGAAGCAAGAACACCAAAAATGTGGTTAAGGCAACATGAGGCACTTATCACATGGTCTAGGTAAAACCTGCTGAATTTGAGGAGAATAAATTATTTTGTGCAAATGGCCATTAGAAATGCACTAAGTTTCAGCAATCATTATACTGTGCTGCTTCACAGATCTCTCAGCAATAGCTGCAGCACTTGGCACAATGATGATGCAGTGATCAGCGGACAGTACATAATGAAGTCGTAAAGCAGTGGGGTGGAGCACTTGGTAAACATAATATACAGTGAAACACTCACACCACTGATGATGTCACAGAATACCTGCAAATCGGTGACGTAGAAGAGCACTTGACACATCAGTGTTGTGGTAAAGAATTAGTGCACTCTGGTAGAGCACCTGGCATGCTGCATGGTAAAAGCCCCAAACATGTCACACAACACAGAGAAACAACACGTGTAAGCTAGGAAATGTCGCGCAAAGAAATGGAAAAAAAGACAGCAGATCAACAAATGAATTAGAAAGACGGCAAACTATTTAGTAGCTTTAATTATTCATTAACCTGCATACATATACATATATATGCACTCGCACATGAAAATAAATAGGATAGGAGGAGTCGCACAATGGTATACAGATCAGGCCCACCTCATCACAACAAAAGCTGTGCAAAAAATTGCGTTCCATCTATTGAGCACCTGCATTACATCCAAACCATTGTTCAAAATTTAAAAAGGAGATTACTGCATATTTGATACTTCCGTGGTTTCCTATAGGGCAGAAAGCTATTTCCCATGCAGCTTTTCTTGATGCAAGATGGGCCTGATCTAATACCCTTCTGCCCCTCTGTCTTTCCTACTTATTGAGATGGTGTGTGAACACGCATGTATATGCAGCTTCATGAACGAATAAAACAACTTGATATTTTGCACTCTATCTACATTGTTCGTCTATTTCCTGTGTCTTTTATGCTCATCCACACATTTCCTAACTTGCACATGCACCAACTTAGTCTAAGATATAGGTTCTAAGATATAACACAAGTGGTACGAAATTTCAACGTTTAATTGGGAGATCAAGGCATACACATAACATTATAGCAACAAGCACCATAGTCTGAAAACGGTGCTCATCAATCTCATCAATCGTGGAAGCTCCTTTGAACATGTCACCCAAATATTAGTGCACTGCATGAACCAGGGAATTGGCACTTTGGTTTCGAACACAGCTGGAAAGCACTGGCTCTTGCTTCAATATACATCACAAGGAGCACTGAATCAGTCACAAAAAGCAGAGCTGCTATTGATTTCAAAATTGTAGAATCATCTGCTGCGACACCTTAATTGTTGGTTTTCAGTTGAACAAATAATAATAAAAAGAAAATGTCCATTTCCTTCAAAACAAGAAAAGTTAAATGACAAGTAGGCACTACTTGTAATGTCATTTGATGAAAGGAGACCAGGCGAGCCACAGCCATACTTGAAACCAAACTGTGAATACCCTGGTGCATGCAGTGCACTCATATTTTGGGTTTTGCATGCAGAGGAGCCTCCGACCGACTGGCATGTTTTTCAGACTATGTTTAAAACGTGTTATGGTGCCCCTTTAAACTCTTTGCTTGATAACAAATGCATTACTTCATAATGCTGGAGTTAATATGCAAGATCATGCACTATGCGTATATGATTAGCCTGCTTGGCTTGCTCATGCTTGTACCAAGAATCTTTCTGCCGTTCATGCAGTAGGCATGCGCATTTCTTGTAATCAGCGCAAGAAAATAATTTCGCTACTCTTTGTTTGGTTTGATGTTCCCCTAGCCTACCATTAAAACAACACATGACAATCAAGCTCATGTAGCAACCTCTGCACACTAGCAAGGGTAATAATTGCTGCATTTTTTACATTCGATAAACCTATACTTTTCTTCTGTTGTAGCGCAGCAAAGAACGCATTACATCAAAAAAAAGCGTCTGACAGTGCACAGTGGTCTGTGTTGCCAAATATTTTTTAGTTTTTTTTTCTGTGTGTCCTTCATTATTTCCTGCGCTACAATAAAGTTGAAAATGACCCACCAACACGCTCATGTAGCCACCCTGAATTTGTGCTTCCTTTCACGGCTTGTTTCCTTGTCAGCCCTGGGCTTGTTTTTTTGTACCCTGTTTGCCAATATGAACACAACACTCGTGATCCTAGCTTTTGCCAATTTCTCCAGGTCGGTGACAACTAATTACTGCGTGGTATCACTGGCAATATTTCCTTGTCTGTATGTTGACATACTTACTAGCTTAAAAAACCTAACAGAAAAAAATTCTTGACTATAAAAATGTGCTCTACATGTTTACCATTGCCATTTGGTTATAAGCATGTGCTCTGTTATGAGCCTTTGCTAGAGTGCAAGCATGCCAGCACCTTCACATAAGCACAATTCTGAAAGTTTGCTCCTTCTGTGTGTGTGTGTGTCACTCTTTGTCCCGTGTAAGTGCATCAAGCTAAGATTTCTAAATACGTCATACAAAAGACGCCCAACTTGCAGCTTTAGGAACACTGGAGACACCATGACTGTTCGAATGCTTGAGCCAGGACAGGTCGAGGGGTCTACATCACACAGCAGTCACGTCCAGCATAGCAGGGTCCTGAAGGAAATGTATTTACACAAGGTTATTATTTATCATAAGAATATTCCAATCTCATATTCCAAACTACACATCTACTACCACTAATTTAAGCGAAAACATCAGATAGCAGCTTTGTTAACAATTATAAATGCTCTTACTAGGTGTTCCAGAGAAACGACTTCGATCATTAAATTTCCAGCTCCATCCCATACCCAACGATCAATGTTTTCCTTTTTATTAATCCCTGAAAACTGGCTTGATTTCCTAAATGCAAGTTAAAGTAACCTAACAAACCTAAAAAAATCATGCTACAGAGCCCCTCAAAGAGATGAATTGTCTAGAAGCATTTCTGGTGTCTATTCAGTTTGT
Organism: Hyalomma asiaticum; assembly: GCA_013339685.2. Taxonomy (NCBI): domain Eukaryota; kingdom Metazoa; phylum Arthropoda; class Arachnida; order Ixodida; family Ixodidae; genus Hyalomma; species Hyalomma asiaticum. The sequence goes on along the minus strand of CM023481.1, from coordinate 74,153,027 downwards.
TCATACAAAAGCTACCCAGCATAATATGTAATACAAATTTCAGTTGCTGAAAACACTTTCTCACCATATTTGGACTTGCTACACGTAAAGCATAGCTGAGGGAAAAGGGCACAATTCATAATTTAATTGTTTTTGAGGGCTTGTGACAGGTTATGCTAGGTATAATTATTCGCTAACAACCTGCAGCCTATATGCAGCACAATGCTAGCAGTGCAGCTGTCAGTCACATCTGATACATTTTAACTTCTTAAAATTTTAATATTGCACACTTTTTTCACCCGAAATCTTCATTGACATTAACCAAACTTATTTTAAACAAGAAATAAATAAGACAAATTAAAGGTAATGGGTACAGAACATGTGTTTCAGTACAACTTTAAAATATGGCAGTGCTTCACAAAACCTCAAAAATGGCCTCGGAAGAAACAAACTTTTCTCATTATACTACATTTGCATCTTTTCTTCTCCAGATTGTGAATTGTATCATTGTTTCTTTAAGTGTGGGGGGCGTGGAGGGGGAACAACTTTTTATCATGAGACTAATATTAGAGCTATTGTTCCGGGCGCAGAAACCTGACACCCCCATGCAAAAATAAAAATCGAGGATAGTCACCCAAACTAAGCGCTCTTTCTTATATGGATTCACCCAGTACAATCTGTGGAAGGAAAACATGTTGCGAACAGTCGTTACACGCATTATTCATGTACAGAACCCATAAGGTTGTAGACCGCAAGCTGGTCGAGTACGATTTATTAAACTCCGAGGATACACGGCCGATGCATGAAATTCTAAAGGGTACGCACGCAAGCGTGAAGAGACGGGAAAGGACAGCCGCTACGGCAAATCCCGTCGAGGAAGAGGAAAAAAAGCAGAATTTAATAAGCAAAACACTATTTCATCAACAAGGGTTCAACCACAGCCGGCGCAGCTTTTTTCACTGCCCACTGCCAAAGCTCGGTTAAAATCGCCGCCAAATCAGAGCCTCGCAGGCGCGGTACACGTCCAGCTCAAAATCGCTGGAAGGAAGCGCTCATCACAACTTAATAATGCATACAAGCACGCTCGTTACGCATACAAACGTGCCCGCTATGCTAACAAAAGTTTACTTATCGTCTACAAAAACATGAAGCAGCAACTGCTCTTACCGAAGTGTTTATCGCGCCTTTGTCATTAGAGAGTAATAGCTGAGCGGCTCAGCGGGCCAGCGGGCCCAGCGAACGAGCGGAGACGCCAACTGCGCATGCGCGGCCCGCTGGGACATCCAGCCTGTTCACGGAGCGCGCCGCTCGCCCGCTCATTTCGTCTCTTCAGCGGAGCGTATGCAGCGGGCCAGCGCGCGAGCGTTTTGCAAGATGGCAGCCCCCAACACAAGCGGCGGCGGCATGTCGTCATGTCATGCAGCAAAAACGAAGATGTGTTTCCACATAACACCTGTGTTCTAATGGAAAATTACTTTTGCGATATACTTTTCGCAGTAACTTCAATTTACTCGACAGATAAAAACCTCTGCTCGATCGACAGTAACTCCAACATTGTTCAACAGGTGGCGCAGCGGTAAGTTCCGCTGAAAGAAGCGGGGCGTCGCTCAGCTATTACTCTTCTCTTCATCATGCGGTCCGCTGTCCCCTCCGCTCCATCGCTGGGCCCGCTGGCCCGCTGAGCCGCTCAACTATTACTCCCTATTGCCGTCGTCGGCGGTCCACCACATGGCCCGTATGTTCGAAGCGCTGATGAGGCCCGTTCCCGTTTGGTAGGTGCTCCACGATTCGAAGAACGAGACCTCGGTGCTAAGCAGCACCGGCAAAACACAGGACACAAGTACACGAGGCAAACAACGCTACAAATGCAAGGAAAATACAGCTTGCACTACTCACACAACAACACAAGCGGATAAAAACGCGAGACCTAGTGACTGAGCTGACTGAGTTATGGTGGCCGCATTTGCGCACACCACTATTTCTACGGTTTTAACGTACTTTCATATATGTATTTAATATCTTAATATACTACACAGACTACAGAAATAGAAATGATGCTTATAAACTTTATTCAAAACAAAAAAAGACCAAATTGCAGATCACTGAGGCCGAATCTCGGGATCTAGGAGTGGGAAATTCAAAACGTCTAGTGCGTTCATTTGCAAGGAATGCCATTTTAATCAAATAAATAACTGCAGCAATACCACCAATTGCACAATTAACTGCATATTGTAATAACTTCTTCTAATGTAACTTCTCCTAAAGGTCTCACGGCGAAGAGAGAGGAGGCGAGGGGCGTGGTAATGGGAAGGAGCGAAGGTTGAAATTCTGTGAGCGGGAAATTCAAAACATCTTGTGCGTGCACTTGCAAGGAATGCCATTTTAAACAAATAAGAAACTGCAGTAATACCACCAATTGTATAATTAACTGCGTAATGTAATAGAGTTATACTATCACGGTAAGAAAAAAGGGTGCGGGAGCATTACATTGTAGGTAAACTTCTTCTAAAGGTCTGTGTCTGTGTGATTCATGTGTCGCCTGTCTTCGTCTTGGTCGCGCTGCTATTTTAAGAGCATGAACCAACTAGCCCAAGTCAAAATTCTGCTCACGGTGAAGAGAGAGGAGCGGAGGGGCGTGTTATAGGAAGGTGCGAAGGTTGAAATTTTCTGAGCGGGAAATTCAAAATGTCTTGTCCGTGCATTTGCAAGGAACGCCATTTTAAACAAGTAAAAAACTGCAGAATGCATAATTAACTGCATAATGTAATCAGGTTAGGCTATCACGTTAAGAAAAAAAGGTGGGGGAGCGTTTCATTGTGGGTACACTTCTCCTAAAGGTCTCACGGCGAAGATAGAGGGGGGGGGGGGGTCATGCTATTCGGAAGGAGCGAGGGTTGAAATTCTGTGAGCGGGAAATTCAAAACGTCTAGTGCGTGCATTTGCAAGGAATGCCACTTCAAACCGATAAAAAACTGCAGTAATACCACCAACTGCATAATGTAATAGAGCTATACTATCACGGTAAGAAAAAAGGGTGCGGGAGCGTTACATTGTAGGTAAACTTCTCCTAAAGGTCTCATGGCGAAGAGGGACGATGGGAGGGAGCGAGGGTTGAAATGATGACATTGAGACTCACTGCGTCCAAAAAGCAGCAAAAGAAGGAATCACGAGTGATGAAGAGGGATGGCGAGTCAGCTGATGCCGCTTGTGGGGGGCCCTTTTGCAACCCCATGCCGACGCCCATCGGTACATTCCGAGGTAGGCGAGCCTCTACTGCAATGATTCCCGCCCAAGAGTGGTAACAAACAAGAATACTGCAATGCTTATGTTCGCAGAGAAGACATTTTATGCCGTCAGCTGATAAAGTAATCAAAATAACAATAATCAAATCAATTACCTAATTGATTTCAAATCCTTGGAATTATTAAAGGCGCGTACGATATTAGTCTCACGGCGAAATATGTGCAGAAATACATCGTGGGTGAGCTTCACATTTGGATCCCTCACATATTTTATAACTTCCGAAATTTGTACATGACATGCAGTTGTTGAAGGATATAGCAAAGAACTTGCATCAAGCCCGGCAAACGTTATTGGGCACACTTGATATATGTTCTCCTTAGTTCAAATAATAATATTAATAAGCAAGTCACATGAATCTGAGTTTGTATATATATATATATATATATATATATATTGCCGTGACGACTTCAGTGTATTCAAGTATCCCGCCAATCACCCTTCTTCTTGGACAGTTGGCGCGACGTACCTAAGTGCAGTGCAGTGACAACAGGTGGCCTTCATCTCGGCACGAGCGACCAGCCGGGCCCGGCTTGCATGCGCCACGCGCTAGAGACTGAGGAATAACTGTTCGACGCTGGCATTAGAACGCGTCTCTCTTGCACTGCAAGTTGTGGGCACAGGTTCGCCCTTAATAAACTTCCTATTTTCTTAACCTCTGGTCATCAAGATCGCTACATTACTGGTGGAGGTGCTGGGTAATGAACCGAAGCCCTATCAGCGCCAGTCAGCGTAGTCCCGACCACCAGCAAGCCAATCCCGTGGAACTCACACCTGTGCACCAGCGTTCCAGCCGGCGTCTCCGAGGTGCCTCACCGGAATTCGGCCCGCTTCTCTTCGCACCGAGGGATACTCAAACTACGGACGCCGCCACGATGACAAGCCAGGTACCCCAGCCTGAAATGGTCGTAAGCCAACCTCGCAAGCCACCGACGTTCCACGGAGACTCGTTTGAAGACGTCGAAGACTGGCTGGAACTTTTTGAGAGAGTGGCAAGTGTCAATGGATGGGACGAGAGACAAAAGCTCCGCCACGTCTATTTCGCTCTGGAAGACTTTGCGAAGACGTGGTATGAAAATCACGAATCATCCTTGATCTCTTGGGAAGAGTTCCGAAGGCAAGCAATAGAAACCTTTGCCATCACCGATCGTAAAGAAAAGGCGGAAATGGCACTTCAAGGAAGGAACCAGCTCACAAACGAGAATGTGGCCATGTACATAGAGGACATGTCCCGTCTGTTTCGGCGTGCTGACCCCAACATGAGCGAAGACAAGAAGCTGCGCCATCTCATGAGAGGCGTGAAGCAAGAGCTTTTCGCGGTTCTTGTCCGCAATGCACCGCGTACGGTCACCGAGTTCAGGTCCGAGGCAACGGCCATCGAGAAGATGCTGGAACAGCGGGCTCGTCAGTACAACCGCGACGTCAGCTCTGCATCCGCACAAATCTTTTCTGGGGGCGCACGGAATGACTATCAAGTACTGCGAGAGCTCATCAGGTCAGTCATCAGGGAAGAGCTAAGCAAGCTACACGTACCTCAGGCTTCACCTGCCTTATCTGTCGTCGATGTTGTTCGGGATGAAGTGAGGCAGGTTATACGGGATCCAGAGCCCGAGCCACAGCCGATTCGGTACACGCCGTCGTACGCTGATGTGATGAGACAACCCGCGATACAGAGCAGTGCACCAGTGGCTACCACCGTTGCCTACCCTCCGACAGCACGTAGAGCCCCTCGTGTATTCGAACCAACGGTTTCCTACAGGCCTCCAGCACGTAGCACCGCTCGTTTTGTGGAGCAAAGGCCCAGGAAGTGTGACGTTTGGCGTGACCACGAGAGCAGGCCTCTTTGTTTTCACTGCGGGGAAGCTGGTCATCTGTGTAGGTTCTGTCCGTACCGTCAAGTTGGATTAAGGGGTTTTCCCATGAACGCACCTTGCCCCCGAAACGGTGAACGACCAGCAGAGATTGAGGAGTACCTGTCGACGCGCCAAAGCCCCATTAGTCCCCGTCAGCATCAACCACGGTCGCCATCACCCATGCGCTACCGATCGCCCAGTCCAGGCGCAGCTTCGCGACTGCCGAGGCGTCGTTCACCAAGCCCGCAGCAGGAAAACTGAAGCAAGCGACCTGTGGAGGTGAGGCCGCTGATAACCACAGTAACGAACATCCTCCATCACGGTTTCAGTACGATAATGAGATATTTCGGGTAGACGGGTGCAGTAACGAAAAGGTCGCATCAGACTTAAGGTTGACGGTAGATGCAATTGAGCTGAATGCATTGGTCGATACGGGCGCTGATTATTCTGTAATAAGCTACGATATGGCGAGGAAACTGAACAAAGTTGTGACGCAGTGGACAGGACCACAGATACGCACAGCAGGGGGTCACGTTATTACGCCCATTGGCAGATGCACGGCAAGGCTAACGATAAGAGGATTTACTTACGTGTCGGACTTCATTGTACTGCCAGAATGTTCAAGAGACCTAATACTAGGGATGGATTTTTTGCAAGCAAACGGGGCCGTAATTAACCTCCGTAGGTCGAGTGTGTCATTCTCAACAGAACAAGCTCTACCTGTAGAGGATTCTGAGGAGCGACGTCTTACAGCACTGCGCGTCGTCGAAGATGATGTAACTGTGCCGCCCCGCTGCAGTATAATGGTTCTCGTGGAGAATGAGCGATTTCACGACCGCGAAGGTATAGCGGATGGAAACGTAGGGCTATTTTTGAACAAAGGAATTTGTGTGGCTCGAGGCCTTGTTCGCCTAATCAATGGCCGTGCAGATGTCATGCTTACAAATTTCGGAAATGGATTCGAGCACATCGCTCAGGGAACAGCTATTGCCTATTTTCACGAGTTCCATGCGGCGACAGAACTGTGCAGTCTCACCACAACGCCAACCGCCATTCGAGGAACGCGCAGTGTCGACGCATCAATAAGCATCAACCCTAAACTCCAAGAAACACAAAAAGAACAGATATCTGCCCTTATCAACGATTTCTCTGATTGCTTCTCCACATCCTCGAAGGTGCGTCGTACGTCTATTACAAAGCACAGAATCATAACGGAAGAAGCCACGAGGCCGGTATGCCAGCACCCGTATCGAGTTTCCCCTAAGGAAAGAGAAGTAATCAAGAAACAAGTAGACGAGATGCTTGCAGATGATGTCATCCAAGCTTCCAACAGTCCGTGGGCGTCTCCCGTAGTGCTCGTTAAGAAAAAAGATAACACACTTCGATTCTGTGTCGACTATCGGAAATTAAACGGCGTAACTAAGCGGGATGTGTACCCCCTTCCACGTATCGACGATACGTTAGATCGGCTGCGATGTGCAAAGTTTTTCTCCTCCCTAGATCTCAAGAGCGGATATTGGCAAATAGAGGTGGATGAGCGAGACCGTGAAAAGACAGCATTCGTAACTCCAGACGGCCTCTACGAATTTAAAGCGCTTCCCTTCGGCCTCTGTTCCGCACCAGCCACGTTCCAGCGAATGATGGACACTGTGCTCGCTGGATTGAAATGGCAGTCGTGCTTAGTGTATTTGGATGATGTAGTCGTATTTTCCGCTACATTCGATCAACATCTCGAACGCCTACGGCTAGTGTTGGAGGCTATTCGCTCAGCGGACTTGACCATTAAGCCAGAGAAATGTCAGTTTGCCTTCGAGGAACTTCGATTCCTCGGACATGTAATCAGTGCTGAAGGTGTTCGGCCAGATCCTGAGAAGACAGCAGCTGTTGCGAGCTTCTCGATACCCAGAGACAAAAAGTCATTGCGACGTTTCTTGGGCTTATGTGCATACTACCGAAGATTCGTCGAAAACTTTTCAAAAATTGCTGAGCCTCTGACGAAACTGACAAGAGAAGACGTGTCCTTCGAGTGGAAAAAAGAACAACAAGACGCATTTGACGACTTAAGAAAACGCCTGCAAACTTCTCCAATCCTTGCCCATTTTGATGAGACTGCCGACACCGAAGTTCACACCGATGCGAGCAACATTGGCCTCGGCGCCATACTAGTCCAGTGGCAAAAGGGTCAAGAAAAAGTAATTGCTTATGCCAGCCGCAAGCTCTCTAAAGCAGAAGCGAACTACTCGGCAACCGAGAAAGAATGTCTCGCAGTCATCTGGGCCATAAACAAATTTCGTCCCTACCTCTATGGTCGGCCGTTCAGGGCAGTGAGCGATCACCATTCGCTCTGCTGGCTGGCAAATCTCAAGGACCCATCGGGACGACTAGCGAGATGGAGTCTTCGGCTCCAAGAATACGACATTACCGTCGTATACAGGTCCGGACGAAAACACAGTGATGCCGATTGCTTGTCTCGTGCACCAGTAGAGCCAGCTGTGTCGCAAGAAGAAGACTTTCCGTTCCTTGGTATTGTTCACGCTTCAGAGATAGCCCAAGCACAGCGCAATGACCCGGAGCTGCTGCCACTTATACAGCGACTGGAGGGGCGCGACGTTCAAGTCCCACGTATTTTCGCCAGAACGTTCTCCTCATTTTGTCTTCGCGGAAATACACTGTACAAGAGAAACTTCGAGCACAACGAAGAAAAGTTTCTCCTTGTAGTACCTACCGCCATGCGCGAAGAAATTTTGCATGCGTGTCACGATGAGCCAACATCAGGACATATGGGCGTGAGTCGTACATTCTCCAGAATTCGCTTGAAATACTACTGGCCTAAGTTACAAGCATCAGTCCAGCACTACGTGAAGACGTGTCGCGAGTGTCAAAGACGGAAGGCTCCATCTGTAAAACCGGCAGGCCTTCTCCAGCCAATAGATCCCCCAGACGCCCCTTTCCAACAAGTCGGCATGGATCTTCTTGGCCCATTCCCAACATCATGCTCAGGCAAAAAGTGGATAGTTGTAGCCACGGACTACCTAACCCGTTACGCCGAAACCGATTCCGTGCATGGTGCAACGGCTGCCGAAGTAGCAAGATTTTTTGTTAACAACATTGTACTTCGGCACGGCGCGCCCACCGTGGTTATTACTGATCGGGGCACAGCGTTCACTGCGGACTTAATGCAATGGTTGATGCGAATGACGCACACTGATCACAGGAAAACAACGGCGTACCACCCTCAGACGAATGGTCTGACTGAACGCCTCAACAGAACGCTAGCTGACATGCTTTCAATGTATGTGGACGTGGAACATCGGCGGTGGGATGAAATTTTGCCCTACATCACCTTTGCATATAACACCGCCGTTCAAGAAACGACACGAGTCCCACCATTTGAACTTGTCTTCGGCCGCAGAGTAACCACTACATTGGATGCTATGTTGCCTCTGGACGCAGAAACCAACCATCCATCCGACTTGGACGATTTCCTGCAAAAAGCCGAGGAAGCACGACAGATGGCACGGTACCGAATACGCCGCCAACAACGCGTCGACTCCACCCGGTACAACCAGCGACGTAGTGAAGTGGATTACCAGCCCGGCGACAAAGTCTGGATATGGACCCCAGTTCGGCATCGTGGGCTCTCTGAAAAGCTTCTTTGCCGATACTTTGGACCTTACGAGGTACTCCGCCGTATCAGCGACGTCACTTACGAAGTGAAATCCGCCGGTCACCAAAGCCCAAGGCGCCGCAACTCTACGGAGGTTGTGCACGTCGTCCGCATGAAACCCTACTATGAGAGGTGATGAAAACACAGCCGAACTGCCCAAGGGACTAAGCATCGGGACGATGCGTCTCAGGAGGGGGATAATGCCGTGACGACTTCAGTGTATTCAAGTATCCCGCCAATCACCCTTCTTCTTGGACAGTTGGCGCGACGTACCTAAGTGCAGTGCAGTGACAACAGGTGGCCTTCATCTCGGCACGAGCGACCAGCCGGGCCCGGCTTGCATGCGCCACGCGCTAGAGACTGAGGAATAACTGTTCGACGCTGGCATTAGAACGCGTCTCTCTTGCACTGCAAGTTGTGGGCACAGGTTCGCCCTTAATAAACTTCCTGTTTTCTTAACCTCTGGTCATCAAGATCGCTACAATATATATATATATATATATATATATATATATATATATATATATATATTTTCGTTCGCATTAATTCCTTTCTACTTACTCCACAAATACAATACTACAATTAACTTCTCTATGATTCCCTAGGCGTCAATGTCTGTTGGCTCATTAAGTTGTTTCTAGCAAATAAAACGAGCCTTTGACCCTGTCCGCTATATATATATATATATATATATATATATATATATATACATTAACTTGTTTCTAACAAATAAAGCGAGCCCTTGATCCCCTTCCCTTTCGTTATATATATATATATATATATATATATATATATATATATATATATTGTCGCGGTACAACGCGGACAGAAGAAAACACGACGCTTGACAGCACAGCACAAGAGCTTGTTTAACAAACGCAAGAATAATGGGCGTCGTCGTCTTCTTCTAAAATGGTTCTAGCAGTCCCACTACATAGAATACCGTAGTGTTTCTTATCGTCATCGTCTTCTATTTCACATTCACAGCACATGTGTCATTAGCCTCTCCCCAAAAGAGCATCGTCTCGATGCTATATGGTCAATGTCCGTGAGCTGGTCTCTAGCACAATCACTCGGTGACATACGGCTTCATACGCACTACGTGCACCAATTCGGAACTGAGCTGGCGTCGCCTCGTGCAGGGGGTGCTATCTGGGACAACCTCGTAGGTGAGGTCACTTATTCGTCGCAGGACTCGATAGGGTCCGAAGTATCGCCTCAGCAGCTTCTCGGACAGTCCTCGTCGTCGTACAGGCGTCCACACCCATACCTTGTCGCCTACTTCGTAAGATACAAGTCTGTGACGGAGATTATAGCGTCGTGCATCGTAGTCTTGCTGCTGGTGGATTCGCACGCGTGCTAGTTGTCGAGCTTCTTCCGCGCGTTGAGTAAATTCATCGGCATCCGTGCCAATTTCGTCCGGTTCGTGTGGGAGCATGGCATCCAACATTGTTCTGACTTCACGTCCGTGGACAAGACGAAACGGAGTCATTCGGGTTGTTTCTTGTCTCGCCGTGTTATAGGCGAACGTGATATAGGGCAGAATGTCGTCCCAGTTTTTGTGCTCAATGTCGACGTACATCGAAAGCATGTCTTCGATTGTTTTGTTTAGCCGCTCGGTGAGTCCGTTTGTTTGCGGATGGTAGGCGGTTGTCTTGCGATGAGCAGTACCGCTCAGCGTCAAGATGTGATGCAAAAGGGCTGCTGTGAATGCGGTTCCCCGGTCAGTTATGACAACTGCTGGCGCTCCATGTCTCAAGACAACATTCTCTATAAAAAATTGTGCTACTTCTGCCGCTGTACCTCTGGGGATAGCCGTTCTGTTCTGTTCGCGAAGAAATACAGAAGTTACACAATTTGACCCCCACAGAAGCGCCCACTGTGTCCGTCGCTGAAGTTGTGCGCGATGAAATCAGACAGGCGCTCACGACAACACCCTATCCTGAGTACCAGCAGTTTCCAACCAGCTACGCTGCCGCTCTTCAGCGTTCACCACCTGTTGTACCGGCAGCGGCCGTATCGCCGCGCATCGACAGGCCTTATCATCAGCAATCAGCAGCCGCAGCTTTATCACCACCGACGCCCGAGGTCGTGATGAGACCATCTGTCGCATCCCCGCGCCGTCAGCAGTACAACGAAGGGCCATGGTCGCAGCCGCGAGAGGAGACATCAAGGCGTCCAAACTTACGCAGAACAGACGTCTGGCGTACTGTAGACCGCCGTCCACTTTGCTTCCATTGTGGCGGCGCCGGTCACATTTCCCGTTACTGCTGGTACCGCGACGCATCATATCGCCCTCTTCGGCCGTGGTCTGACAGTAGACAAAACCAGTACAGGTATATGCCACGCCGCGAAGAGGAAGCTTTTCAAGGGCCTCCTGTATCCCATTTTGACGACCGCCGCACTATTGAAGAGGGGACCCTGCCTAACCGCCAGCCAGGTTCGGGACATCGGCCGCGCTCTCCGTCCCCTGCACGTTCTCCTTCAGCTCCCCGACGCACCTTCGGTGACCTTAATGGAAGGAGGTCACCCAGCCCTCGCCAGGGAAACTGAAGGCGGCTACCTCCGGGGGTGAGGTTGCAGGCCGTCAGGAAGACGACGATAAAAAGCCCCCATTTTTCCCACTGCCGGATTTCGTCAAGTCGGAAAGCCGTATCAAGGACGAAATAGTGACCGCAGATCTTGCCGTTCTTGTTGACGGACAACCCGCGACAGCTTTAGTTGATACTGGAGCCGACTTTTCCATTATAAGTCAAGCCCTTGCCGTCCGCCTCAAGAAAGTCCAGACGCCATGGACAGGTCTCCATATCAGGACAGCAGGTGGCCAGCTACTCATGCCTACCGGTAGATGCACAGCGCGAATAGACATAGGGGGCTCTTCTTTCGTGGCGACGCTTGTCGTTCTCCCGGCATGCTGTAAAGACCTGATCATTGGAATGGACTTTCTACGAGAATATGGAGCCGTCATCAACATTCCCGACCGTGTGGTTGTTTTCGAGAAAAGCCCCGACTTCGTTCACTGTTCAGAGCCGAGACACGACCCCTTACGCCTCACTGACGACAATGTGGTCATCCCGCCCCGGTCGTGCACGCTAGTATCAGTGGCAAGCGACGCGGTGTTTGACGGTGAAGGAGTCGCTGACCAAATGAGCTCATTACTCTTCAGTCACGGAGTTTCGGTTGCGCGAGGTGTCGTCAGTATGACTGCTGGACGTACAAACTTATTACTGACAAATTTTAGTGCAGAGCGCCGTCACCTTCCGAAGGGTACAGCAGTCGCCTACTTCGATGACATTGTAGACGTCGAGGGTTGTTTAACGGTACTCGACGAAGCGCCAAAGCAAGATTTCACCCCTGTACTTGACGTTAGTACCACTTTGCCAGAGGACGAACACACAAAGCTCCTTGAATTGCTATACCAGTTCCGGGACTGCTTTGCATCGACATCAAGAGTCGGTTGTACGTCTCTCACCAAGCACCGAATTATTACAGAGGACACCGCGCGACCTATTCACCAAAATCCCTACCGTGTGGCTCCAAAGGAACGTGAAGCGATACAAGACCAAGTAGCCAAGATGCTTAAGGATGACGTGATCCAGCCGTCAAGAAGTCCCTGGGCGTCGCCTGTTGTATTAGTCAAAAAGAAGGACGGAACCCTACGTTTTTGTGTGGACTACAGAAAGCTAAACCAGGTGACAAAGAAAGACGTGTACCCGCTCCCGCGTATAGATGACTCCCTCGATAGGCTAAGGAATGCTCGTTATTTTTCTTCGATGGACTTGAAGAGTGGATATTGGCAAATCGAGGTGGATGAAAGAGACCGAGAGAAAACCGCTTTTGTGACCCCAGACGGTTTATACGAGTTTAAAGTCTTGCCCTTTGGTTTGTGTTCAGCACCCGCTACGTTTCAAAGGCTCATGGACACTGTGCTTTCGGGACTCAAGTGGAAAACATGCTTAGTGTATCTCGATGACGTCATCGTGTTTTCCACCACGTTCGAGCAGCACCTTGAGCGCCTTAAAGTAGTTTTACAGGCGATACGGTCTGCAGGCCTTACGTTGAAACCAGAGAAATGCCACTTTTGCTTTGAAGAACTGCAATTTCTCGGTCACGTTGTGAGTCACGCAGGCGTTCGTCCGGATCCTGAGAAAACTGCTGCTGTTGCACGATTCCCCGTACCCAGCACTTCCACCAGTGTCGCGGTACAACGCGGACAGAAGAAAACACGACGCTTGACAGCACAGCACAAGAGCTTGTTTAACAAACGCAAGAATAATGGGCGTCGTCGTCTTCTTCTAAAATGGTTCTAGCAGTCCCACTACATAGAATACCGTAGTGTTTCTTATCGTCATCGTCTTCTATTTCACATTCACAGCACATGTGTCAATATATATATATACTCAAAGCAAACAGCCTGGTCAAAAGTGTGGTATTGCAATAATTCATGCCCAATAAGAGGTGCGCTCTATAATTGCGCAGAATATCGCAGTGACATTACATATAACAATTTAATGATAATGTTTCATCATACCTTATTTTAACTTTCTGTAAGCAAACTTTCTTTAAACACAACTGAACGAACTTTTTTTTAACCGTATGTGCATAGAAAGTAAAAGTCGATAGGACGTCCATGAAGTTGGTGGATAGTTGGAAAGAGTTTTGAAAACAGTCAACGAGCATTTTCATAAGGGAAGAACCCTGGGCAGCACATCATTTGACGTATTTCTCAAAAGTGTACTTCAGCAGCAACGCAGTCGCCGTAGGCCTATACGACAGAGCTTGTTGCACCTTCACGGAGCGCTGCGACTTGCTTATAGTGTCCAGCCTTCATAGAGCACAACCCAACAAGGTTTGTCCCTGCAGGTTGTCGTCGCACGAGACATTCGATCCGGCGAATGTATTTTTCTTCTTTGAAAAGCCAGCCTTTATGCAGCTGCCGGTGCAACCCGCCGAAATGGCTCTCGATCACACTGTCCGTCACCGCGGTGGCACGAGCTCCAAATCGCGGCTTCCCGCACCGCCCGGAGTCATAAAGTCTCTTTAAGTCTTCAATAGAACAAATAATAGAAGGCTTCACAAAAGTGAACAGCCGCATAGAAAGGTTACGGGAGTGGATATAAGGCACAATGAGAAGCAGCACTAGCTGTCGCCTGTCACGCGCCGTGGAGGACCTCGCTGCCGTCGCGCGTCGACAGAAGAGTCACCGTTTCTGCTTCTCGATCTTGGCGCTAGAGGCGCTCTCGCAACAAGAAAAAGGTGTATTTCAAAAGAGGTTTTCAATCACTCCCCCGTCTCGGTGAAAAAGCATTCTTCAGCTGTCGAACAGCTCAGCGAATCTTGCGCGGCACGTATTGCTCACAAGCAGAGCGCAAAGTTGCCACCACTCAGGGCGCCTCCTTTAGAGAGCCTCATTCGATTTGCAGATGCTCCATATGGCATTCGCAACTCAAGTGCTTGATCTGGCAACATTGCTGAGAAAAACAAAGATGGCTTCTATATCCAGGGTCACGGCCGCGCTTCCGCTTAGCGCTGTGCTAAAGTTTCTTGATTGCGGGTTCGAATCACAATGCTTCGTCGAATGCGAAAGGGTTCTTGCTGCCGAACATTTGATATTAATTAGTCCAACTAAAAGATTTCAGCGGCGAAACAGCGGAAAAAATTGCGCTGTGCGTTCAAACGTCGCACTTGTTCGGAGACCAGCATCAGATATTCTTAAGGATAAAGAGCCTTTCCAGCGAGCCTGAAGTTGAAGGCATGTACGTGTTCATGCGTAGCAGGCCTTTGCGAAAGATGCAAGCACTTGTGCGCGGCGTTGCTCCATTGAGTACAAATGCGTCACTTATAAACGTGTTAAGGCCGGTCCCCACTAGCGGCAAAAACGCGCGCGGCACGCCGCACGCGGCGCGGGTTGCTGCCGCGAGCGGCGAGATTCGTGAAAAGCGGCAGCAACGCGCGGCAGATGTTCGAATGGGTCGAGACTCATTTTTTTGAGGCAGCCGCGGCCGCCGCGAAAAAAGCACCAGTCAGAAGCGAGCCGCGGAGGCGTGCCGACGCGTGGCGCCATCTGTCCGTCAAGCATAGAACCATAACACACAGCCTCTGAGATTCGAAAGTGACATGGCCGTCGTAAAATCTCAGAGGCCATGCCCATACCTACATGCAGTTTTCGTTAAGCCTACCCGTATCGAGACGCCGAGCAAGAAGTATCCTCGCACTAGCAGTTTTTCGATAGCGTGACCAGCCGTAGCGCTAGAAAGACATACATGGTCGACGAAAGACGAAATCGTCTGATTAGAGCTCACGTTTTCGCGAGACCTTTCGAATGGAACGACACAGGTCGGGGCGTCAGGTCGTTCTTGGCTGCATCGTCGCCGCTTGCCGCAAAACGCGAGTGGGGACTTGCTTGACGCGCGCGTGCCGCGGAAGCGCTCGCCGCCCGTGACACGCCGCGCGCGTTTTTGCCGCTAGTGTGGACCGGCCTTTAAGGGAGTGCAGTTTTATGCGCGGTGCCGGAAGACGAACTTAGAGGCGCGGTGAACAGGTCGAGGGCTCAAAAGTTGGAACGAGCGCAATAAATCCTGAATTGCCACCAGATGAACTCGAACTGCAAACGCGCTAAGTGAAACGATCACACATTACCTCTATAACCAGCCCCGCCACGGTGGTCTAGTGGCTAAGGTACTCGGCTACAGATCCGAGGGTCGCGGGATCGAATCCCGGCCGCGGCGGCTGCATTTCGATGGAGGCGAAATGTTGAGGCCCGTGTGCTGTGCGATGTCAGTGCATGTTAAAGAACCCCAGGTGGTCGAAATTTCCGGAGACCTCCACTACGGCGTCACTCATAATCAGAACTGGTTTTGGGACGTTAAACCCCACAAAACAACAACAACAATACCTCTATAACCACCAAACAAATTCCGAGGCGCAGTGCGCGCATGGGACGAAGGCGGCGAATGAAGGCAAGCGCTCGCTTTACATCTGCTTACTACCATGCATGCGGGCAAAAGTACGTCAGCAACCATATTACCGCGATTCAAGTTGAGAATTGACACGTTCAGAAAACGTTACCAGATATCCACGTGTAAACAATATCGCTATTTTGTTCACGCGCTTGCCTAGACTAAACTACACTCTGGCTCTTCGAAAAGCGCGCATGATTATAAACGTGCGCGCACACAAGTATAATCTGTGTACCCACCGAGGCGGAAGAAATCCTCGCGAGTGAAGTACCTAGAAAAACTAGCATAGTACCCGTCCCCTTCTTGCCCATGCGCAAGTTCCTAATCCATGTTGCCCTGCGCAAGCGTCGTCTGTTTCTTTGGGGAACCGATGAAACGACGTGTTGCTGTCTTTGCATCGCGATGACACGCACTGAGGCACGCAACAGAAGTCTTTTGATAAGGATTTTGGTCTTTTTTCGGGCTGCTTCGAGGCGGCATGGCGTCAATTAAGGAACTATAGAGCTGTTTTACAGCGCGCTGTAATGCGATAACATGCGGCGTTTTGAGGTCGACCTTGAATCGGCTGCTTCAAGGAGCGTGCACTAGGTGGAATCGCGAATAGAGCGAATTTGCTTCGATGGGTCGATAGCTCACATAACGCATTCGCTGTCGCCCGTTGCGCGTGTGCACGGGGCTTCCTCAATGCGAGTGTAGGTTTACCGTATGCAATAACTATAAGCCCGGTAGCCACGCAAGGTTCTGCGCCCAATCAGCCACACTGTTAAGGCATTAGACATTTTTAGTTTAGCGCGTTAGCGGGCTATGGGAGTAGCGTAATCGTACCGCAAACATTCGTTGCAGAAACGAGCTTTAGTTGAGCGGAGAAGCGTTTACGGCTCGATAGTTGTGATTGTGTCGCTATCTAGTGAAGGATACATGCGTTAAAAAAGGTGAAAAGAAAGCTTAAAATGTTCACTTACACTCCCGCGTGCAGCGGCATTCTAACTTTTCGAGAACAAAGAGAAATCAATATGTAAGAACCAAGCGCCAAGAGCATAAACTGACATGTCGCAGAAATATAAACAGATGCTCTCTCGCTAGGCCTAGCAACGTTCGAAATTGAAGGGATCTCGAAAATTCGGATAAGTTATCCCTAATACTGCGTCGTCGAAGCTACCTGAAGGCAAGCGAAGCCATTTTGCACAGTCATTTGCTGCGAACGAAGTGAATCCTGCCACAGCAACGTCAAATTCAACTCGAGGCGGGCGTCCGAAACCGCCGCCATGTTTTACGTGAACTGCGATAAACAGGCAAACACGGTAACGTTAAATCTGCGAAATACCGTGTGCACGCTAAACGGTATCGGCCGTTTACGGCACTGCGCATGCGCATTTCCATCCCGCTATTCCGATAACTACGCTATTAAGTTAAGCCCGATTAACTAAAAATCTCTATTGAAGCCTGGGCAGGTAACACGGTGGGCAGGCCACTTCGTTCACGGCCGCCAGCAGAGCCCTGGTAATGTAGAATTGAGATAGGAATGGGAAGTGAGATTTTCCGGTCGCATTAATTTCGCTCCAGGCAAACTTTTTGTCTTTCGGCGGTGAATTTCTGAGTAGCCTTTAGTACACACCACACCCTCGCAACTAAGAGCGAGGGGTGGTTTGGACCCATTTAAGCTTCGGCGCTGCTAATTTGCAGGTAACTACGGCTTCTCCATTTACTTCTCCCATGTGGGCTACTCCTTTGCATCAACAGTAACCGTATTATTGGTTTTCGGTAAGATGGCAGCCGTTTTTTTTTTTTACATTGTGTGGTTATCGTCACAAATTCAAAACGATAATCGATTAAGATCGTAATGTCGAAAGTGCCCACATAAACGCCAGCTTTCAAGAGCTGATTTCAGCATTTCGTTTCGATAGTCAACAAGAGCTCTTACAAGATAGGCATGCTAAAAAACGTACAGGAACAGGCAAGACCAAGGGGTTACGTAGGAAGCAAAAATACTCGCAGCTTGCATAACCTCAGCGTGCTCGAAAGGGCAAGTCAAACAACAGCTTTGTCCACAGTGTTGTTACACATCGCGGTCGAAACAAAAGCGCCATCATCTTGGTGTAGCAAGCCTCTTTGTGTGCGCTGGCTTCGTTTAGGGTCCCGGCGAGAGCCAACAACGGTGTGTCGCAAAACATTCTCGTCTCCGATCGTCGGTGTACAACAATGCGCGCTTTCGCAAATCGGCCTACGCGTGCTCAGGCTGCACGTTACCGGCTGCGTTACTTGATGCACGTGATTAAAAGGAACGGATTCAGAACTCTTGCTGGAATAGCCCTGGGTAAACTTAGCCGTACCACCTGAGCACCCTAAGAGCAAAAAAAGAAACCGTTGCCAAAGCTAAAACTCGGTAGAAAGGAACAATGAAGTTTGATATACGTCCCACACGACCAGCGGCATAGCGGAAAATTCTACGCATAAAACGTCTGAGAGTTGTTGAGAGGAAACCGCTGTTCTCAAAGAAATACAAAAGCGAACTCCTGAAGTGTCGGAAATGTTCCGGCAGATTTTGTATTCAGTTTAACTTGATGAGGAATTTGGACACAGAGTTCTTGAACGAAATTCATCCCATACAGCACAAACTCTTCCGAATGGCTGCATTGCCTCAGATCATCATACTCAATGCGGGCACGAGCCACACCTGATTTCGTTCTTACTTGCTTACTTTTAACAGCCGAGCTGCCTAAGCTTGAAATAACATGCAAAGTTGGGCCAGTTGGTACACATCCATTGTAACAGCACAAAAGACGGAGACCAAGGAACTTAAAAGATACACGACGTTAGCACAGACTCGCACATAAAAAAAATATAATGAACACACAGGAAAACGAAGGAAACGAAGCAACCGAGTGATAACCGGAAATGGGTGAACTAGTCAGTAATCTAAGCATAACGTAACAGTGCGCGTGCTGAGCAAACATGCAAAATATTTGTCAGTTGGTAACAGCGATGGCTTACTTACGCATGCGTCTCATACTGTTAGCAGTGTTACCTTATGTTCACAAACTATCACATCGTCACAGTAACGTAGGCAGTAGATACGGGATAAAAACGACGCTTTCGGCTCCTAACAGCCTTTTGAAAATCTGCCCACTCGTTGGGAAGAAACTAGAGCAGAATGGCAAACAGAAGTGACGGTTGCCGAAAAAAAAAAACACGGGAAATCGACGTGTGTGGGGTTTGTAAATGCGGTGTTTCCACTAACGTGTGACATCCCGTATGTGGTGCGAACCAGCAGATGCATTAACGTGCGCTTAAAGGAGCCCGATCAGTCACTGAAAAAAATCGGACACCATGTCTCTTGCGTCTCACCGCAACACGTGTGTGTGTTCACCTGTCTTTGAAGATGTTAAGGTCCTTTCAACACATATGCAAAGTAACACGTGAAAGTAATAGAAGAATTTTATATAAAAAGAATGTGAGGCGCATGCGTCAGTAGGCCATCGCTGTCACTATCTGACAAAGAGTTTTCATATTTGCTCAGCACGTGCACTATTAAGTGATACTTAGTTTACTCACTAGTTCACCCATTTCCGGTTATCGCTCGGTTATTTTGCTTCCTTCGTTTTCCTGAGCGTTATTTCAAATATTTTTGTGAGTTTTCAGTCAGCGCTAGTCGTGTGTTTTTTATGCTCCTTCGACTCCGTCTTTTGCTCTGCAACAATGCTTAAGCTTGAGTTCTGTCGGTGCCGGCAACTGCTAGAGATAGGCAACGAGAAGAATGTATAAAACTCCTGTATGTATATATATATATATATATATATATATATATATATATATAAAGCGAATATAAAGCGCTCTGGAAGGCTGGTTAGAATCTGTACGCCTCATGCAATGACAGGAACGAGAATGAAGAAAGCGTTAGACTTTTCCGCAGGCCGCTGTCAATTCGTTTCTTGCACTCTTTATTTATTTATTTATTTATTTATTTATTTATTTATTTATTTATTTAAAAATTCCCTGAGGGCCAATGGCATTACAGAGAGGAGTGGGGGAACTGGTCATATAACAATGCAGATGGGTCAAGAACACAAGAAATTACACAATGTTAGGGGGAAAACTAGATGACAAGTAGTTACGCAAATACAAGACGTACAAAACCAGAATACATAGAACTGCTTACCAGTGGCAAAATATACATAATCAGGCGCGTAAAAACTACATTTATGCAAGTGATCATGGTGCTGACTTAAACAAACGCTGACAAACGAGAATGAAATGAACTTAAAAGATGTCGCGTAATATTTCTTTAAACCGGTTAGTATCATTGATGGAAACAGCACTTTCGGGAAGGTAATTCCACTCATCACTTGTGCGGGGTACTAATGAGTGAAAGAAGGGCATTTGCAAGATGGGATGCCAACTTTGTGTTGGTAATCAATGCGAGATGATGTGTAGGATGGTGCAGAAAGGAGTTCATGTTGTAGAAGGTGGTGATGATATATCCTGTGAAAGATAATTAGTCACGGTTGTTTACGCCGTGAGACTAGCGATAGTAACCCGAGATTAGTATTCATTGAGCTGATGCTGACGGTCACGATATAGTTACCTAGAATAAATCGTGTGAAATTGTTTTGGGTGTTCTCTAATAAATTATTTAATTTGTGTTGACTGGGGTCCCAGACTGAGGCTGCATATTCAAGCTTGGGCCGAATAAGTGTCTTATAAAGAGTTAGTTTGAGGGATTGCGGTGCACGTGAAAAGTGACGTCAGAGATAGCCTAGTGATATGTTAGCTTTGCTTGTTACGTAGGCAATGTGTGTGTCCAGGTGAGGTCAGAAGAAATGTGGACACCAAGATATTTATCAGATGAGACACAATCGAGAGGGATGTTAGCGATGCTATTGGTGGGGTGTTAGTACGTCTAGTAACACGCAATGCTTTGCATTTATTTATATGTTTAGTTCCATGTGCCATGTGTTACACGGCGCACTGATAGCACTAAGGTCAGATTGAAGATTGGCTGTATCATTGTTAGAATTCGTTTCTCTGAATATTACACAGCGAATAGATGAATATTAAATGAAACACAAGAACGTAGGTCAATAATATTTATTTTTATTTATTTATTTATCACAGTACCCTCAGCGCCCTAAGGCATTACAGAGGGGGGGGTTACACAGTACATGTTCGGTAAAGGCACATTTGCAGGTATCAGGAACAGTATGAAAGAGAAAATAGAAAGAGAAATACAAGCATTCGACACATGCTCAGTATTCTTGATGACAATATAGACACAGTATCATAACATGGCGTAGAAGGCATCGTTAGAGTTCGTGGTTGCAACATCAGTGGTAAGGCGATTCCATTCCGAAATTGTGCGCGGAAAAAATGCATTTCTGAATGATTCGGTTCTGCACTTGTATTCTCTGATCTTGTTAATATGGTCGATTCGTGATGAGATGTAGTGCGGTTGAAATATGTACTTATCCTTATCTATACCTGTTCTTGCATGAAATATTTTATGCAATATTTTTAATCTTAACTTCTTCCTCCGTATTTGCAGCGTCTCCCACCCTAAACTCTCCTTTGCAATGTGTATGTTAAATTGCCAGCTATAATTATTCATAACAAACCGTACCGCTAAGTTCTGTACCTTTTCTAGTAACTTAATGTCCTTTTTTAACCACGGGTCCCACACTGTGCAGGCATATTCTAGTATAGACCGGACATTCATTACATACAGTAGTTGTTTTGTGTCTATCGGGAAGTGTTTTACGTTCCTCCGCAGAAAGCCCAGTACTTTACAAGCTTTAGCTGTTACGTATCGAATATGGCAATCCCAAGATAAAGTTTCTGTTAAGAATACTCCTAAATATTTAAATTCTTTCACTAATGAAATGGGGTTTCCATTTAAGTGGAATCACCTTTCCTATCTTCAAGTCCGCAGGGATAAAACCTGTATCGAGTGACTGCTGCGAGATTTTGGTTAGTATGATAGAGGTGTAAACACTCGCGCTTTTCAGAAACTTTGGGCTAATGGAATCGTAACCAGACGGGGAAGAAAGTTTTAATGTGTTGATCAGGCGACCACTCGGATCTACCAAAATCGGGTCCATTGGCGAGGGATCGGGACAGTGCGTGAACGGTGGTAAATGATTTGTTATCGAAGAAAAATTTCAAACAAAAACATCGTTAAGAGCTGACGCGCACTGTTCAGAGGGTATAGCGTCTCCTGCGTCATCAACAAGGCTTATACCGCTGTCGTCTCTTGGATTAATGCACACTAAGAAAATAACGCCCTATGGGGTGAAGTAGGTTTTAAATCACCCTTTATGTACCCTTACTTTTCCTAAAAATTTCGGAAATGGGTGCTCTTGTTGGTGTGATGCCCTTATTGCACCCTTATTTCACCCTTTGTAAATTTTACAGGTGCAGAAAGGGTGCTTGCGCATGCAAAAAACCATTATGAGAGTAAGGGTGCTTTGGCATCCACCATTACAATCAAGAAAAAAGCCATACTACCATATCACTGAGAGATGGTGGTATAAATATGTGCTTCCCATTGTGGTTCACATGATTGTTTTTATTGTTTTATCATTTTTAAGATATTGTCACGTGGTCGTGATTATGAAGGACGAGAAGCAATGTATTAAAAGTCGGACTGTTTATTTTGCGGATCTGCGCCGAGCAAGGAAAGCAACTTGTACTGTACAGCAAGAGAGGCGAGCACACTCGTTGATTATCCATGAAAACTTATCAGGAGCGAAACAAGCACACGTGCGACGCGTCATAGAACTTTCTAGCCCCATCCTACCCTCGCGCGAGAGCAGGGTGATATGTACTCGGACATACGCTTCTGGGTCTGAAATGCTTGTAGAACAAACAGCATCCTTCGGGAAGCTGCATGCAATTTCGAGGGTGTGCAGCGCGCTGTCGGCCAGCGCGCGTCACAAGGCAAAAGGCGGCCATCGTGAAAGGAAAGAAAACAAGTATGCGTATAAACATTATTCCGGTACTTTTATTATATTACCGTCTTGTGTAATAACTGGCACTGTAAAATGTATTCTTGGAGAAGAGAAAGATTATAGTTTTTCGTTTTTGCTAGTTACGACACCTAAGCTGGAATCATTACATGAGGAGGTGACCGGTCATTTGTAGAAGTTGTGCCCGCAACTTGACTCTCTTTCCTCTTCCACTTACCAGAAACGCCTGACCGTAATACACTAAGTGCCTATATGTGTAGTTATTGGTGTTGTTACAGTTGTACATAGGTTTAAACTGCTGCTGCTTGCAAATACAGGCATAATGCGTTTCAAATTTCGCGGGCACAGATCCCGACACTTGGCCTCAGTGATCCGCAATCTTGTTCTTGTGTGGAAAAAAAAAAGTTTTGTAAGCATGTATCTTTAAGCCATGATGTGCACTTATTTTACTGTTTGTGTTCTTTTGAACAGTGCATAAGTATTTCTGGTTATGGTTAGGCAAGTATCAAAGCATTGATCAAAGATATGTGTGCGCAAATGCGGCCACCACAACAACGCTCTGCTTGTTTTAACTTGAATGCCCGTTGTGTGTGTAGCACGTTGTTGTTTGGGCACTTTGGTTGCATTTTTCCTTCGTTTGAAGTGTTGTTTGCACTATGTGCTGGTCCCTTGCGTCTTGCTAGCGCTGCTTATTACGAAGATCTCCTGGTTTAGATCTCGAAGTGCCCTCTGAACGGGTATTTGCGGCGACGGTGCTTTGAATTTTCTGTAACGGACGTTTCTGCTTTGTGTTTGGACAACCGAAATGAGCGATAAGGACAGCAGGTAGGAGCAGCAGTTTTGTATCTCTTAGAATACGTTAAGTAACCTTTTGTTACCGTAGCGGGTATGTCCGTATATATTGTGCAATATATGATGAGCGCAATGTTCGGGGAGCACTCTTACCAGAGATTTTGAAGTGAATGTGTGTTGCGCTTGTGCGGCTCTTATTGGGCGTGTGATTTGGACGGCGTTTCGGCTGTGCCCTCATCTGCAGCCGGCAAAATGTTTTGCTTTAGTGTAGGCTGCCTGGTATATTATTGCTTGCTCACGCGCCCTCGTAAATTTAATGCGTCGGTCTCGAAACTTGTTAACTGCTACTTAGCGCGCTGACCATCTAAACATCGCACGATCCGTTCGAGTAATGCTCTCGCTGTTATTTTCATAAGCAAAGCGCTAAATTCACTCTCGATACTGAATTGGGACTGCTTTGGTACGGCTGCTACCGCAATTTAATCGTATTGCGCCAATACAGCATTTAAGGAACCTAACATTGTGCATAAGTGTGCTTGTTGGCACAGCACTTTTGGAAGCTTTGAGGGGAAATTAGAGACATTCAACGAAGCTGCAGCGCTTCTATTTCATTATTTGCCCAGTGCTGACAGTTTGCAATCGTAGCTTACCGAAATTTTTAGCCATATAGTCACTTACAATCATTTCATATGCATTTTCTTGTGTGAAATTCAAGGCAGAAATGATTTCCATCTATCACCTCCGATTTTGCTCGTTGCATGCGCTAATATGTACCTCATTTTCATAATGCATCTTTCTCTTCCTTTGGATAACGTCTTATGCAATGCCACTGCTGTAACGAAAACAGACTGTTACTCACTGCTCTGCAGTGAGACGTAGTCACTGCTGCGCACTTCGCACAGCTTTCACTGCAGTGGAACTGGCTTATATGTTGTATTCTCCTTCAAGCAGATGGAAAAAACCTCAGCCATGTGCCAATTTTGTCTTCAGCTATGCTTGCACATATTGAATGCGATTTCTTTGTACATAATGCTCCATGATTTTTTCTTGTTATGGAATTGATCATGAGAGGCATACTAGCCTGCGAATTCATTGAGTACAATGGTGTCATAGGAGGTGAATTAATGCCTGATACAATTTTGTGTTCTGGGGACACGTTACACATAGAATTGCATGCATACACAGCCCGTATATGTAGTCAAAAAGTATAAAGGTGGTTTATTACCTCTATTATTTCTCTAATCCCTATTTTCGTTTCTATGTTGCAAAAAGTCATTAGTTGCATACTTGTCACATCCACTTGTAATTTCCGACAAGAATTATGGAACCTTGAACACTGCTCTTAGCGGTGTTCACTCAAAGCAAGAGTTTGCTATTTTGCAGCAACATTTGCAGTAAATAAATTAGGTTGTCCTCTCTTATTTAATTTTCTGTCATTCATTCTTTTTATATTTTTATTTCATATCTACCTGTCCCTTAAGTAGGTAGCAACATTGACACTACCATTACCTGTGCCATTTTGCACATTGTAAAGCAATGCATACAGCTGCTGCAGACATTTACCCCACTTTTTAGAACTGCTGCAGGGTATCGGTCATTGAAAATAATTATCGTTGACCTTCTTATTCGTGCAATTCTGTAAGCATTTTCGTAATTCTTGCTTGCTGCATTCTAGGCGCTTTTCATGCTTCTCCGAAGTGATAAATGCTATACTTGAGCAAGATCCTACATACACTGGTTATGCTAAGCTTACTGGCTGTTACTATGGGTAAAGTGTTTCTTGCAGACAGGCATTATCTGGCATGCTCAGTTATGGCACTTGCATCTGTTTTGGAGCATTTATGCACAAATGTTCTCATTTTGTATCCATTCAGTGACTACAAACTATCTTCACCATCCAAGATGTGTATTTTCTGTTTTGCTCTAGAACCATTGACCGCTTAACCATTTCTATATGCATTCCTTTTTCTTTCATTCTTACGATTTCTTGGCTATTCCAACTTTCAGGTTAGGAATGACAAGATGAATGCAGTGGAAGAAGGATTTCAACATATGACAAGCCTAGCCTTGTGTTGAATTTTTGCTGAGAAAAAGGAACTCTGACAGATACAGACAGCTACAGTTGTCGGCCAAGGTCAGAGAGAGGTAAGGTATATCTCCCTAATATTGGCTTAGTCTGGGAAGAGATATTCCTACAATAATTATCAGCAAAATTCAAAATTTTCGTATGTAAAACAAGAAAAAAATGGTGTCCAGTTCATCTAACATATTGAACAAACTTTCCTAAATAAAGAATTTTCCCTAACTTGGAGATTTTTTCCCTGTTCTTTATAGGAACAGTTGTGTAATGGTGTACCAAAGTTTTCGTAAAGAAGGAATGAGTTGCCTTTATGTCACAAAACTATGCATAGCGTAGCTTACACAAGCAAGCCTAATTTCTACAAACAGATGACTTATAGACATGCAAAAGTACTGTATTGAAAAAAGGAAAAAAAGCAGTACGCTAGCTACTTGGGGGCACCATTGGGCTGTGCGCAGAGTGAACAGGCTGCACAAGGTGAAAGAAAAGAGAGTACTGCAGAAATGTATAATTCATTGCACATGGCCAAAGCCAAGAACACAGCACATTGAGCGTTCTTATCAGTCCACAATACAGCGTGCCTATCATTCCTAAACCTATACTGCACCAGAATTATTCAACAGCATTGGCAATTATCAGAATGACTTTTATAACCACAATGTGCATAGTTTGGCTAATTAAACGGGCATTGGCAGCTTGTTAGAATAATCAGACCGTTTCCTTGATCAACTATTCAGATATATGCCCATTTGCTCTGGTGACTGAATGACACAGCAAGCTGCGGTCACCAGCTGTTGTGGCACTTTTTATTACAACCACATTGCCTCTATGCAAGAATGCTTACCTTGCACAAAATCTTGGATATTCGAAAAAAGGCCGAGGATGTCATGACGTTGTAAGAGGCCTTGACATTGCTACCTTGATGTCAGTTTTCTTAAAGCAATAGCTATGTGTGGTCCACATATAGCCAAAGAGCCAATTCTGTGTCACCACTCCAATTTGTGCAGTGTGTGTGGAATGAGAATTGAAGTTTCACGAGTTAGGGCCCATTAGATTTGCAGAGAGGTGCAGCAATACTTCCTTTACTAGATTCCAGCCACATGGTCTAGAAATCTGGTTCACTGCCTTTGGTCCTTTTTGTTTCGCCATGAAAGGCACAAGCGCTGCGTTAGGCGCACGGTTGTATTGTTGATCACTACACCTGAGATTACCATACCACCTGCTGCAGTCTCGGAGGTGACAGGCATTGCATGCAACACAACTTTTGATGGCCAGATGACATACTATGCGAAATTAGCTTTTGCATATTTCAATGAAGAAACAAAATATTGACCTGTGTGAAGAAGTGCGGGAAAACATGTTTCGCTTCACTCAAAGTGTGAAAGGCAACAGACACGACATCACAGGTTTGTGGGGAATTGAAGCAACAACAGTCGCAATGGGAAATCGTGCCAATGCAGCTGGCATCTAATAAGGAATATATTGACTGTAGATGGAAGCATATTTATCGAACAGTTCATCATTTTCTCAATTCTGTTCGTTGAATGAGCTGAGCAATAAACCTTGTTTCTAGGTCATGTATGCACCTAGGTGGTCCACCATATTTTCAAGAAAACTGAGAGCAACTTGTCTGTGATATTTTCTCAACCTCTTTCATGTTTTCTATGTTGTGAAAGGGTAAACACGCTTACACAGAAGCAATGTAGTTGCTACAATAACTGTCAGAAATGTGTGCCATTCATGAATACATTTTACTATATTGAAGTTTACTTTAGATACAGCTGACACACAAGCCCATCAGACAGTCGGAAACAAAGCAAATATTTTGGTACAGAATGCTGGTGAATGTTTCATTAGTAGTACACTGGTGCTATTGTACTCGAGATCAGTTTTCTATAAGTGTGGTGAGCCTCACCTTGGGATTTGGTCCCTGTTTTTTTAGTTACGGCATCTATACACTTTGCATTGTTGTTTTTATTTTGTGACTTCCAGATTTGTGACGTGGCATTCATGCTACTTTGGCAGCAGTAGTTGAAAGTCCTTGCCCTTGAGTATGCGGTTTTTTCTAGTCACTGCGTAATCACTTGTTTATATTTGTTTTTGCTTTTCATGCTACCTTCAATCAAGCATGTGGCTCAATATTTGTATTATTCATGAAAATCATTAGTGTCAACGAATTTCGCATAATTTCTATACTAATGCCATATTTAAATGGAAATTTCCAGACTTGCGGACTCTGATTTCTTGTCCTTACTGATGTATACGTGAGGAATGCATGGTTGACCCTCTGATTGCTGTTTTAAATGAAAACAGAACATTGCACGCATGTAGTCCACTTGCGGCAGAACGTCGGCCACCCCTTTTTCTGAAAATTTATTTTAGTTTGTGGAAAACTAAAGTTGCTGTAGTGGAGGCCGTAAAGTGGTTACAAGTCTGTGGTTACAGTTACTGTTGTTATTTTTTAGCTTCTACAGTTCTAGTTTGTCGATTATGTCAGCGTGCTTGTGCCTGTAGTTGTGTGCTCTTTTCTTGTTGAGTATTATTCCATCTTATGCATAGAATCATGCTTTGTTTGTATGCCTTCTACCAAGTGTGCCAGTAGTGGATGTTCAATCCCTTATGTAGGGTTATTGTTGCCCATGGGATTTGTGATATGCATCTTTTATAGTCACTCATAAGTCTCATAACTCCAGAGCTGTAACATACTTACATATGCTGAGCCTAACTCAAAAAGATATTTAATTCAAGGTGACTGCGAAGCATTAGACTATTGTCCTGTGCACAGCCTTTACGTTTCTTGTTTTGCCACCAAGAAGGATTGTGATGGTTTTAATAACCAAGTTTGTTGTTTTTCTTTCGCAGATCTCAATGGCTCTTGAATACCTTTTGCTGAAACCCGAACTGAAGTTAAGGTTACCATGTGTTGACAAGGTAGTAGGGGCGAATCCATAATACTTCTCTACTGCAAAACAACACTCATGAGGAAGAAGACAGGACGAGACAGGAAGTTGAATCTGCTGACATATCCCACTGGTGAGTTTTTAAATCACACCAGTTCTTTCCTTTTTGGTGGGATTGGAGTGTCTGTATACCCACAAACGTGCATGTTTAATGCTGATACTGAAAACTATGACTTGCCCTAGTTTTAAATTCCTATATATTCAGAGGGCTGTCATGCTAGTGAGACCTTTACCAGTCAACTTGAACTTCATGGGCTAATCATGTGATTTACTGACCTTAAAGAATTTCGCAACTTGCTACACGGCAGAAAATTATAGCATGGAACATGCACATGGCCAACAAAGCAGGGGGAGGAGTGCTCATCCCTACCTGGTTTCTTACGCACCAATTATCTGGCAACCTCACCATCTGCTGTTGTAGCACAGCTGTTGGAGCAGATTAATAAACGGTAGTCGCTTTCAATTTATTATCTTGAAAGACAGTATAAGTACACTTCTAGAAGGCTAGGGCAAGGGAGTGCAAGGTGGAGAGATTGCAACTCACCCGTAAAAACTTTATATCAGCTAATAGCCAGGGTCACACGGAGTTCGTCTTTGTACGTCCACAGGCAGTGCCCTGCCTGTCGATGTACAAAGATGAGAAGCAATAACACGACGGGTAATTCAGCCTTAAATGCATGTGCATTCACAATGTCATTGGATTTGTGACACAAGGCTGTCATGTCTGTTTCCTTTGGATTATGCCATTTCATATATTCTGCAAATTGAGAGTCTGAGAGAAAAGTAAGCAATTTTCTGATTTCGTGGTTTCCTAATTTGGGCTGGTGGTTGCATTGGATGAAGTTTAAAATAAAAAACAACCCTCAGAATCTTCAATGCTAGCCGAGCTGATTCTAGGCTTAATTAGATAACGAATTGTCAGAACTTTTGTAATAAGACATAAATTAATGATACAAACAGGTGAAAGGACAGGAGTACAAATGCGATATAAATCCAGTGGTAATCAGCACTATCATTTGTGTGCTGAAATATGCTAATCATGTAATTTTGACCGTGTACTTCTGTTGTTCTGCCAATTTTGTATTAGCACTTTATATTCTCAAGCATTTACTTCTTTTGTCAATAGGCATATTATTTAATTTCGCCCTTATGGACATCTTTGAATATATATGAATATATATCTGATGTAATGAATAATGTTCTCTTCCTATTTGTGCAGCCCGGAGGCACTGCATGCTGCATACATTGCACTTTCTGGGAGCAAGGCTCAGGCAGCTGAGGACTCATTCTTTTATGTCGACAAGTATTGCCCGTGCCACACCATTGTCGCAGAGGAGGGAGTGAATGCTGGCAGTATACTTGCTGTTTTAAAAGTAACGTGCAATGATCAATATTTTACAACCTTTCAGCATCATTTACTGTGTGTACACAGAACAGCCAATATCACTATGCTTTATATGATATTTTCTATGTGGTAAAGAAATAAACAAATTTCCTTTGTTCAACCTTTGTAGAGTTTGACTTCTTACATATATCTATAGGATGCTTGTACTCGTTAAGTCCAAATTTTTTTCTGTATGCAAGGATAAAGATTTGAGTTGCACATTTTTCATGTAATATCTGCAGTACTAACGTCATGCATGCAGATGCATAATTACACATGCATTTGCATCCATGAACTTAGTGTGTGCATGAACAGTTTTTTATAGTGGGATATTTTTAATTAGACCCTTAATTGAAAGGGTAGCACGCTTTGCAAAAAGGGTGTTGTGATGGTGAAATACCCTATGGTGCAATTATGCCAAAACACCTATTAGTCATAAAGGGTGAATGTTTGGTGAAACACCTACCGAAAAAAAAGGGTGTTCCTGTCAGCAAGACAACCCTTTATATGGGTGTTTGAATTGACCAAGAACCCATATTTAAGGGTGCTAGGGTGTGAGTTATAGACACTCGAAAACACCCTTAAGGGTGTTTTTTTTTCTTAGTGATGACGCCCCAGAATTTTTTATGGTGAATTCCAGTAGCAGATTTGGAGTGGCCGACGAACTCTCCGCCGGAGCGCTCCACTCCGGCGGAGGGCAACCGAAGGAAATCT
The DNA here is from genome assembly GCA_013339685.2 of Hyalomma asiaticum. Classification (NCBI taxonomy): domain Eukaryota; kingdom Metazoa; phylum Arthropoda; class Arachnida; order Ixodida; family Ixodidae; genus Hyalomma; species Hyalomma asiaticum. The sequence goes on along the minus strand of CM023481.1, from coordinate 74,122,380 downwards.
GCCAATGGAACAAAGACGCTCCCTCAGGAGCAAATGGCAGGAGGCGCTAACGCACATCCGCTTCCGGAAGCGCCCAGCATTCCTCGCGTTTCGCGCCGTTTTCCCAACCTGTTCGGCTCGAACTCGCGCGCGAGGTGTATGTGAAAAAAGGTGCATTTTAAATTTTTGTCTCCTATGTTCTGATGCATAGAGTTTCCTACTAAAACACTAGAACGAAATCTGGCGCTAGTGTCTACGGGAGTTTCAAACTAGGCGTTGGGCCAGCATGGGAATGATGGGTATGACATGGATTTGCCTAGTCTTCGTTCTTCTGGTTTCATAAGGCGTTGCCACTTCGAAAAAATAGGTCCTTTACGCAAAATAGTGCACTAAAACGGATGATTTCGGAATAACTATGTGCGTGCGCAGGTACTAGTTGCTTTTTCGCGGTCAGAAAAATACTGAACGCTCAGAAATTTAGCAATATTGTGCGATATGGCAATATTGCCCCCTCTGCTTGTGCCCAGATTTAGGTGCGTCCATGAATGTTTAAGTGCTAGATGTAGTTGTGTTCGAACTTAAAGTAAAGATTTGTGCTCTTGTATGTGACGTGCTAACGTTTCAAAGTGCGTAAAAGGTAGGTGCGTCTTCTAAATCTAACAAACGTGCTTTCACTCGCAAGTGCTCCACTGCATTTTTACAAACTATATGGGGCAAGCCGCTGCGCGAGGCCGTAGGACAAGCGTTGTATCGCCCATCGTATGGTGGCTAGTTTTTCACAAAACCGTGATGTTAAATGAGCAAACGTGCTGTTAAACTCCGTCGGAAACTGCGCCTGAGCCTTGATCTGAGCTGACTTTTTGAGCGTCGTCAGCAGGCGCGTCTGCCTATCGCCAAATGGGTGTCTACTACGCACGATAACTGTGCGTCTGCTTGGCGCAATCGGTCAGCGTTGAATTAATCAGACAACGGAATCGAAAAGATGTAGTCCAAGATATACGGGCAGCCTTGTCAAAAGGGATGTATGTCAGCCGTGAAGGCGACCCTACGCTTACAGATTGTCGCACCTGATACACAAGACAAAAAGAAACCAGCAAAATCGCATTGGTAAGGTTCGCGAAACGCAGGACAAATATTTCTAAAGTTGGGTAAAATATGACTGCAAATAATGTGTAGCCATGCAGCAAAAAACACAACAACGAAACAGAGTGCACGGCAGTTCATCATTGCAAACGACTTTAGTACATGCGGCAGTCGGATGATCTCTAGCGGTAAAGCGTACACTACAGCCGCTGCTGTCGTCGCGTAATGAAAAAGTGTAATAATGTCACTCGCGTCATGGACTTCATAAAAACAGGAATAAACAAATCCACCAGAACGTTCGAAGCTGCGAGCACGAAGACTAGACAAATCCATGTCATACCCACCATTCCCATAGCGCCTTCACGATCGCAGCGCCAGCTTTCCTTCTAGTATATTAGTAGGAAACTATGTTCTGATGGAAGTCACCACGTGCAAGTGTCGATGGTGAACCAGGCACGTGCCAATATACGCGCAACTTTCGCTTTCTTCTCCGCGCGGCCGAAACATGACGTCGAAAACATTTTTGCATGCGCTAGCTTCTTCATCGCTTGAGTCCTCAATGGTCGATTCAGAACTAGAGCTGGAATAATCGCTCTGCGCAAGCAGTAAAAGCGCGAGCTGACGCTGCGCTACTCATGATTGCTTCCGAGATGCGAGAGAAAACAGCGCGCTCAGGCAGCGCGTAGCGTCGCGGTCATGTAGTACGCCACGCTCTGCGCACCTGCCATGCGCATGCGACTTGTGGTCGAATCCACCGTTTTTCCCCGGAAAATCCTCGCTGACGACAATGCCTTTGTCTTTTAGTTTACTATGCTTGGCAAGTACTGTTTCTTTTATTTTACAGCTCGAGAAATTAACCGTGACAGGACGGACTTTATTAGGAGGAAAACGCCCTAACCGATGGGCAAGTTCGATAACATTTACTGGCGGACTTTCAAGAATGCCAACAAGGGAGTCCATGACACGTGCCACGGTATCCGCCCAAGATTTACGAGCATCGCGCAAATCTTGGAAAAGCAGATTCTGACGCTGCGATATGTCTTTTAGTTCATCGACTCGAGCATTTAGTGAAGCGTTCTGAGTAGCCAAAACGTTCATTGTGTTGGTAATCTGGCCTTGAACATCACCCAGTGATTTGGTTTTATCTTCTAGGCTGTCAATTTTTTTCTTCAATGCAAGCTGCCTTTGTTTCAATGTTTGTCGTTTTCGTTTCAGTGTTTACTGTTGCTTCTCCTGTAGCCCAGTGGTACACAACCACTGGGCTTTACACCCACGCTTGCAGAACATGCATCTACGGAAACCGTATGAATGCGCTGTACCGACGATTGTAACGCAACTCGCTATGGGCGGTGTTGTAGCGTGACGTCACATATCACTGCGCACTCGGTGCGCGCATTGCTGTGCAACCGTTCACGTGGTTCTGCGCCTATATATATATATATATGGTGCGCCTTCTAATAAATGCTCAGTTGCTTCTTGGTAAGCTGTCTGCGGCTCACGTTACTACACTGGCGACGAGGATGGGATCCGCCCCCTTGTACTTGTACTGCGAACGATCGGCGGTCGAGAGCCACGGACCAGAAAACAACGGCAGTCATGGCCTGCGGCGGTTGAACGCGGCGGCACTACCTTCGGCACGAGGCAACGCAGTCGTCGGGGGAAAACAACCCGATAAGTATACTGCACTTACTGAACAATGGCGCGACTAGGCAAGTTAGACGAGTTCGACGAGAAGGATCAGAATTCTGAGTCCTATCTGGAGCGTTTTGAGCACTTCGTTACCGCAAATGACATCAAAGAGGAAAAGAAGCTTGCAGTATTCCTGAGCGTGATAGGGCCACGAACGTACGAGGTTCTCAAAAGTCTGGTAGTACCCGCTGTTCCTGGGGACAAGTCCTTTGAAGAGGTCACAGTGCTGTTGAAGACACACTATAGCCCACAGTGCTCGGTCATTGCCGAACGTTGCAAATTTAACAAGCGAGCACAAGAAGAACAGGAAAGCGTCGAGGACTTCATAGTGGCCTTAAAGCATTTAGCAAGGAAGTGCGATTTTGGTCAGTTTCTGCAAGACGCGCTGCGAGACAGGATAGTGGCAGGCATAAGACGCGAGGAAACGCAACTCGCTCTATTTGCTGAAGAAGATTTAACCTTCGAAAAGGCGTGCAAGATAGCCCTGGACAGACAGCAGGCTGCGCGACAGACAGCTTACCAAGAAGCAACTGAGCATTTATTAGAAGGCGCACCATATATATATATATAGGCGCAGAACCACGTGAACGGTTGCACAGCAATGCGCGCACCGAGTGCACAGTGATATGTGACGTCACGCTACAACAGGCGGCAGAAAGCGAATTCCAGCAATGTGTGGCACTACAGGCCAACAACTAGTTCTGCAATATCTTTCATAAACTTAATGAGAAATAGAGAGAGAGAGAGAGAGAGATAAGAAGAAGACAGAGGGCAAGGACGATTGCCACACAGCATACTATGTGCTACAGAAAGAGAACCAGACAGGTCACAAAAATAGCCGACGCAAAGAGAAGCTGAGAGAGAGAAAGGTCAGGAGCCCCAAGGAAGAGGCCCTCGCAGCAGTCATTCATGTTTGCGATGGCAGAGCGACGCCTAAGTTTTCTTTATAAAATCCGAAGGATCCTTTACCATAGAAGTATATCCAATGCAGCTGTGCAGACATAAATCAATTTATTTGTTTGAATAACTGACCTAATGGTTAAATTACAATTTCTTGCACTTAACTTATGCTGCAGCATCATACCTACTTGATACAATTCGAAATTTCATGTCTTCATCGAATTTCTAATATTTATCAGACTTTTTTCTAACATTCACCATGCGGAGGTGAATCGGGTATGCCGAGCAACAAGCATAACTTCGCCTGAGTGGTAGCGCTATAACAGCAAGTGTTATTGCAACAGGCGGGCCTTATATGTTGTAACACATGGGGATGATAAACTATTTCCTGTTGCGTCGAGAGAGAGATATGGGGGTTCTACAGTGTAGGGGCAATAGGAGATCTTTCGAGCACGCATTGGCGATAACTGTAGGCTTACGATGGACGGTAAGAACAATGGATCGTGGCATGAATTTGCTTGAGCAATACAGGACCTATACCACACAGGAGAATAATTTCCCATGGTGTATGACACAGACATTACTTCTGCCCCGCCATAGTGGTCGCTAGGGGATATGGCACTTCGCTGCTGACCCGAAGGTCGCGGGCTCAAATCCCGGCCGCGGCGGCCACATTTCGACAGATGGAAAATGCGATGGGCAAAGCGGCTCACTTGAGTGAGCGGCTCAGAACGGCTCAGCTCACTGTAGTGAAGTGGTTCATTTCACCGCCTCACCGGGTCCGAGGGAAAGCGCTCTCGCCCAAGGAGAGAACGCGACCGACCGGAGTGGCGGGCGGCCGGTCCGCTGCCTTGTTGCGCCCCCACCCGCAATCGATCGGGTCCGTGGTTTGCCCGTGACACTGGGGGGACCAGTGAACATAGGTCACCTCTTCGCGGTTCGCCTTCGGCGCTCTCACTGTTTTGCTCATGTCACTACCGCCGGAAGCAGGAGCGTTAGAGACGCGATTTTGTAGTATATGCTCGCTAACACGGCAAGCCCGTGCTACAGAATCGCGTTGGCGGTCAGCGGTGGGCCCGCTAGCTGCTAGCGGCCGTCGCTGACGCTCTTGGCTCTGGCAGTAGTGACACGAGCAAAATAGTGAGAGCGCCGAACAAGCGGCGACCTATATGTTCACTGGCAGTAACACGGGCAAACCACAGCCATGCGGGCCGTGGAAACTTCCGCCAAAAACACGACGGTTAACTTCAGCTTGCTCCGGCGAGCACCCACGGAGGAAGCTCAAGGTGAGAAGGTTTCGACTCTTGCGAGTAAGGGCAGAAGGGCATTTACCTTCTTGCACAGCCAATAGATGGCGCGAAAGTCGCACTCAGCGGAGGACCCAGCCTACGTACCACGACGGAACGCGTTAACTCGAAAGGAACGTTTCCACCAAAACCAAAGATCCATTCGTTTCACCTGCACTTTATGAACAGGTTCATGGTGGCGCTGCAATGCGGCGTTGGTTCAGGGGTTCAGAACGGTTCACCGAGCGATAGAGAAAGCATGGCTCACTGAGCGACAGAGAACCGCCGCCTGCTTTCGGCTCACTGAGCGAGAGAAAGAACGGCTCACTGAGCGAGAGAGAACCGCCTCCCGCTCTGGGCTCGCTGAGCGAGAGAGAACCGCCTTCCGCTCTCCCGAAAAACCGCCGCTCACTTTTACTGAGCCGTGGATCAGTAGTTCTTCAGAAAGGGCCGCTCAAAAGATCCGGCTCACTTCTGGCCCATCTCTACGCTACAGGTCCGTGTACTTTGGATGCGAGTGCACGTTACAGAACCTCAGATGTTGGAAATTTCCAGAGGTCTCCACTATGGCGTCTTATAATCATATCGGGCTTTTGGGAAGTCTAACCCTAGAAAGTATTATTAGAAATCGCTGCCAAAATTTTCCTGTGAGCCGTTGTAGTTCTGTACCTAAATACCAAACAAGCATTTGAGGACAAGTTCTGGAAGAGCTATCAGACCTTGACGCTATAAGCACAGATGCTTAAAGTATACTTTGAGATGGACATTTTTGTTTGTTGACATACTTACCGCACTTGTCTTTAAACGCAGGTATTTTTGCTAGCCCTCCTTATTCCGTAGTAATCTCAAGTACTCTGTGAATTCTGTGGAATTGTGCCTGATCGCGTTAAGCAGGGTACAAACAGCACTGAAGACATGATAACATAGAAGGCGCTAAATAAGTCATCATCATCATCGTGCTTTTTGAGGTCGGGACGAAGGCCTTTCCCCAAGGTTTGCAATACACCCGGTCCTGAGTTGGTTCCACTTTATTACCGCAAACGTTTTAATTTTCGCTTCATCCAACCTTTTGCCCGCCTCGGTTGCGTTTTCCCTCTCTTGGTATGCATTCCGTTGTTCTTACTGTCTATGTGTTATCATTTCTCCTCATGACATGTCCCGCCCAGGTCCACTTCTTTCTTTTAATTGACATAATAATATCATCTGAAGGTGAACATTTGACAGAGATCTGTCTGGTTGGGACGAAATTAAAGGTGAAAACAGGGGGACATCAACCAAATTATAATAATTTAAAAGTAAAATTTACTTCTAAACATGAAGAAACCCGACGTTTCGGGTCCCACTCGGACCCTTCTTCAGGGGTGACTGGAGGGCACCAGACAGCAGCAGTGCTTATAAGGCCTTCTTTCTTCTCTCTTCCTTCCTTTCTCACTTTCTCTTTTTTTTCCCGGTTCTTCAAGCCGAGGGGGGTCATGCTAATCTTGAATCAGGTGCCGGAGTCAGCTAAAATAGACGCTTGGCATTGCACCTGCAGACCGGTCCACGTTTCCAGGTGTCGCCTGAATGTGCCATGATTCCACAAAGAGCCGCTTGTGAAAACTGGTTTCCAAGTCGAGGACGCGGGAGTTGTCAAAATCGATGCGGTGGTCATGCACCTCGCTGTGTTCAGCTAATGCACTCCTTTGTCTGTCGAACTTGCGGACAGACAAAGGAGTCTGTCCAGCAACTCCACGAACCGGACGTGTCTGGTTATGCAAGGAAGGTGCCCGCTGCGTACTTGGAGCCATATTCACCAAATTTGCGACTCTCGCTCAATGACTGCACAGGCGTTACGCCTTTGCCGCAAAATGCCAAGCTCGAGCAACCGAAGCATTCTGTCACTGCCGTGGTTGGACAGGAAGAGTCTGCTGCATGTGGCCCCTCAAGATTCGCAGGTTTGAACCGCAAAGGGGACTCACCAGCAACAAAGCTGTTGAAGTGCGAGTCACGCCGCCGACCAGTCCAGAGGCTCATCCATCCTTCCCGAACGACAAGACAACCACCGTGCACTGTGGCTCTTATTTTGTCTGTGTCTCATCGGCCATTGAAAACTATGCGGGGAAAACTGAGACTCCGGCGACAATGTCAGCGCCGTCTGTCACGAACATTTCTGACAACTCACCATATGAAGTTGCAGCGTGGCCGAGACCGTGAACCAATGTGGCACAACCACAACCGACCATTGGAAGTGTTTTTGGCAGCTTTGCAAGCCAAGGAACAGAGGAGCGGTTTCCTACGAAGACCACCGCGGCAAAGCCAATGCCGTCCACCCGAGGCGTCTACGTCACATTTGCAAGTTACCACGGACCGGGGCCGAGCCCGGCGACGGCCACCTCGGCACAGTCAATGTCGGCCACCGGAAGGGCCCTTCGCGTCTCTCCAAGCCAAACCGCAGCGACGCCCTGAACGACACAGCCAGTGCCGGCCCACAGAGAAAGTTTCGGACGTTAGACTCGCTGTCGTGGCCGAGTGTAATGTATATTAACCAACAGCTCGCCGTGCCTGGGGCGCTCGCGCTAGGGGCGCAGGAGGACAAGGAAGAGAAAGACGAAGGGCAGAATAGAACAGCCGGCCTGCAGCTAAGGCGCTGTGTCTACGTCTCTCTTCTTTACAGTATGTATATATATATACACAGTCGACTCTCGCTACAACGAACGCCGCTTCAACGAAATTTCTTTTTTTTTTTGTGCCGTTTCGCTTCAACGAAATTTTACGATGCAATTCCTTGCCCGAAAATTCGATTTGCTGTGCAGTAAACACAATCCCGAAAATTTTTGCGCATGTCAGAAGATAAAAATGCGTCTACGAAGTCGAAATCGCGTTTTTGCACCACCAGAAACAGCTGTTGTTGACTGCGTGATTGACTACCGGTGTCTACCGATGGCGTCTACCGATGTCTGTCGAGATAGCGCGCGCGACCGCCTAACTCCCACCGATTCCTTTTATGGTCCTTCGCCCGACGAAAGGCGGCCTGGGCGTTTCCTCTTTGCTTGAGAAGCAAGCGACGACAGCCTTAATTCGCACACCACGCGGTGCTATCTTATCACTTCGTTCGGCGGACACGGCCAGGTCGTTTCATCTCTGCTTCAGCTGCGTTCGTCCCCAGCGCTAGCGCGCTTTTTACTCGCGCGTAAAACATATGATGCGGAGGCGGTGTTAACGAATTGGACTTTGTACAGAACAACGGCGACTGCGAAAACGCCAAAAAGTGTTCACGGGTGACCGTAATGGGAGAATAGATGTTTCTCATCACCGCACGTAAAACGGCTCATCACATTTCTCCCTCATATCTGTGCTGAGCCTGAGCCTCTCAGCCGTGCGCGCTGCATGACGTCCGAGATTGCATCGTGGCAATCTCGGAGACCACGCCCCGATCATGCTTAGGCTTAGCTGCGCCAGCCTGCGCAGCACGCATGGCAGCACGCGTGAGGGAACTGCGATAGCACAGAGGAATGCGGCACTGCGAGTAAATGATGTTACCACCGGTTGCAAACGGCTGCGCCCGCCAACGTGCGGCAGTTTTATCGGGACACAGGATGAATCGGCGCACCGAACGTTTTCGAGGCACCGCGAATCAAGTGAAGCGGGAAAGCCACAACGCGGCCGTTCGAGGGACTGCAGGGGTTCAAAGTATGCGGTGCGTTTATTACGCGAGTGCGTGCATTACGCGCGCACGACATTCGGTTTGATGAATGTGAGAAGGCTGATTACTGAGGACACTCTTTCGTATCACGAAGAATGGGTGCGCGTTACAATCTGTTTCACTTTTTTTTTTGGTCGCGGGAAACGGGTACGCGTTACAATCGGGGGCGCGGCAGAATCGAGTGAATCTCCCGGATTCCGTTTCTGCACATTTGGCAGGTATGGTTTCAGTATACGTGCTTTCCGAACCCTCCGACTACCGCCGTGTTGCCGTGTGCAAGATTGCGGCATAAAGGTTCTTGTTCTACCAGCTCAGATCAGTTATATTTTTTTGATTTCACGACAGCGAAATTTTTTCCGTGCACCGTCAATTTCGTTGTAGCGAGTGTCGACTGTGTATATATATATATATATATATAGATATATATATATATATATTGTAGCGAAAAGTAACGAACCCTATAGTGGGGTAGGCTCTCCAGTGTGATCTAGTGGGTCTGGATCTAACGCGGACTGCTCGTGCTAGGTCTCGGGGCTCGTGGTTTCAGCCGTTGAACAAGCTACCGGTCGGGCCTGACGCCAGCCTTCAATAAACGCCCTTTACAGTATATATATATATATATATATATATATATATATATATATATATATATATATATATATATATACCTTCCTGTACCCTTAAAAGCAAAGGCGCTCTACACCTTTTCACTCCGATGAAGGCCGGTCCACTGGCCGCAACGTCAGTAAACTTATATTGTTTTTGTTAATCGTGTGAATCTCCTCTTTGTGAAAATATTTATTCGAGTTCAGGGACATTTTCTTTCCGACACACACACACACATATATATATATATATCATCATCATCAGCCTGTTTAGGTCCACTGCAGGACGAAGGCCTCTCCCAACGATTTCCAATCCACCCTATCCTGAGCGAGTTGGTTCCACTTTATGCCTGCAAACTTTTTAATTTCATCGCTCCACCTAATCTTTTGCCTGCCTCTGTTACGTTTTCCCTCTCTTGGAATCCATTCCGTTGCTCTTACTATCCATGTGTAATCTTTCCTCCTCATGACATGTCCTGCCCAGGTCCACCTCTTTCTTTTAATTGATATAATAATATCGGCTATTCCTGTCTGTTCTCTGATCCATTCCGCTCGTTTTTTATCTCTTAGCGTTACCCCCAACATTTTTCTTTCCATTGCACGTTGCGTGCTCCTTAGTTTTATCTCTAGTTTTTTCGTTATCCTCCACGTTTCTGCGCCGTACGTTAGTACTGGGAGAATGCAGTGATTGAATACTTTTCGTTTTAGTGAGAGCGGTAAGTTTCCAGTCATGATTTCATAATGCCTTCCGAATGCTTTCCAGCCCAACCTTATTCTACGGAGAATTTCTTTTTCATGGTTAGGAGTTCCTGTTATTAACTGTCCCAGGTATACGTATTCGTTTACACATTGTAAGGGTTCATTGTCGATTTTATATTTCTGTTCCTTAGCTAGGCTATTGAGCATAACTTTGGTCTTTTGCCTATTCATTCTTAATCCAATTTTAATACTTTCCCTGTTTAGGTGATCATATATATATATATATATATATATATATATATATATATATATATATATATATGAGCGAATGAAAATCGATGGATCCGGTGAAATTTTGTGTTTGAGGAAGAGGGTGACAAACGTTCGAAACACAAATTCTTTACTAACGTTTCGGCAGGTGGGCCTGCCTTCGTCAGAGTAACAGAGACTGCTTGCCACGCAGGGCATATATAGCGTCCGCATATACTGGCGTATCACAAAGCCGTGTCATCACTAATATCGTCTCTGAGGAATTATGATGAGTTATCGACGCATGCACGTGGTCGTAGGCTGACACACAGTTTCAACGCGCGACGTTATACAATCGTGAATTGGCACCTTCAATCTTTCGTCGATAGCTTATACATAAATACATGACAGCGGAAAGCGCGGACAGCCACTACTGTAGTGAGTAAATAAACAGAACAGACATCACGCAAAAGCACATGTCATACTTAACAACGCGAAAACAGAGAAGAAAAAAAGATAAAACCAGTAGGCAGGCTAAAAATACGTCGGTTCTCGAGAACGTGAGAGCGATGTACACGTGACCGTACTCCGGGGCAGTGCTTCAAGGCAACATACAAGTCAGAGAGCCCGGACTCTCGTTCATGCCGTTAGACAGTGTGTTGAATTTATGGATTAAATCAGAGAATCATTTTTTGCAACATTGCCGATGACGACTGATGACGCTGACGACTGATGATTTGTACACAACGCTGACGACTGATGAACGCAGCGTCCTTAGTCGTGGCCTCAATTTTCTCCAACAACAGGTGAACACAGTGAATTTCAGTTGCTAAAAGATTTGGACAATTTCGCCCGTAATTTACGCTTACGTGAGTATTATCATGGCAGGCCAAATGAAAGTAATATTAAAAACAAGCTACCTTCACACAAACACTGGGTGCCGCCTTCCCAACGCGATAGATGCCTCGATATGTATATTAAAGCTGTTCAGCGTGACATTATGCAAGTATATCAAAAACGCGTACATTTCCACCGCAATCTTTCTTCTAGCGAACATAAGGCCCTAAATTCGTTCTCATCCCGCACTGACATTATCATAAAGCCAGCAGATAATGGTGGTGCTGTTGTAGTCATGAATAGGTCTGATTATACCACAGAAGTCCACAGGCAGCTATCAGATACCAGGTTTTTAAACGACTTGATCATGACCCCACAGAAGAGCATAAGTCACTGGTCAAACGCACTATTCTAGACCCAATTACAGAGAAGAAAATGGCTAACAACGCAATTCATTCACTCGTTCCACTTAGTTCGGTAGCTGGTCGCTTTTACCTGCTACCAAAAATACATAAGGAAGGCAATCCTGGCCGTCCTATAATTTCCGGTATAGGTACTGTTACGGAAAACTTATCTAGTTTTGTAGATTCCCTCATCAGCACTATCCCGGCTACATTCCCGTCTTTCGTGAAAGACACTACTCATTTCCTGTCCGATATGCTTGACGTCACTATTCCTAACAGCTCCCTATTGGTGACACTTGATGTAGCGTCTCTGTATACTAATATTCCGCATGCTGACGGCATCAGGGCTGTCGTCGAATCCTACGAAGAAATGGTGGCCGAGAAACCGATTGACAGCAGCACATTAGCAACTCTGCTTGCGCTCATTTTAGATCTTAATAACTTCCGATTTGATGATACACACTACATCCAAATCAGTGGAACGTCTATGGGCACACGCACAGGTCCAAATTACGGAAACATTTTTATGGGCCACCTGGAAAATAAGTTTTTGATAAAGCAGACGTTTAAACCTTTTTATTACAAACGCTTCATTGATGACGTGTTCCTTATATGGCCACATGGTGAACAGGAGCTTCTTTCATTCATAAATGATTTTAACAATGCCCACCCTTCAATATCATTCTCTCACGCGTATTCTGCGTCCACCATTAACTTTCTTGATGTGACCATTTCTGTTATAGACAACAAACTGTCGACCACGCTGTATAGAAAGCCGACAGATCGACAACAATATTTGCATTTCGACAGCAGCCACGTTAAACACTGCAAGACCAGCATTCCGTATAGCCAATCGTTACGCTTCAAAAGAATCTGCTCTAACCCATCCGACTTTCAAAAAAATTGTGCAACACTTAAAAACGCCTTGTTGAGGCAAAAGTATCCACCGCAATTAGTTGACGATGCGATCCAGCGCGCAGATACATGTGACCGCAGAACGCTTCTTTGTACCGCGAAGCCACCTACTCAGCCATCCCAGACAAACCTAGTGCTAACCCACTGTGCATCAGTCCCACGTGTATCGGCTGT